>VCNE01005065.1:0-10923 GCA_009869805.1 Oncopodura yosiiana
TTTTCTACTCTCATTTCTCGTATAGATATATAAAGTTAGTATTATTAGTATAGTAGCATTTAGAATCTAAAGGTGAGAAACTATAAACTAAGGTAAAGGAAGGTAAGGAACCTTTTTTTTGTGTTGCTTTGAACAAGAAGGGAACACGTCAACCAATTCAAAAAGAGACTTTAGTTACACTTCTTTTAAGTTCAATAATAATAATAAGGGTCCCCCCTTAGCTTATAGGTACACTATACAATCATTTTGTACCTTTATAAAAGTTTGAACTCAATTTTCCTTATACTCTCTCTTCTTGTCTGCCTTATGCTACTACTACTTGTTGAGATACCGTATATCATGGTCTCCTTTTCCTTTAGACAAAAAGAGTCCGTCCGACCGGATCGCTCAGAAAACTAAACCAAAAACCCGAAGAAGAAGCAGAGAGATGCTTTTTCCCACGGTTCTACTACTGCATTTTCCTACTCACTCACTTCTTCTCTTCTACCTTAAACTTAAGGCTACCTTTAACCCTCTTCATCGTTTTGAATGTCTTGCTTTGCTCCCCTTCTCTCTCTCTCCTACACTATATTTTGACTTTTTCAAGACTTTTAAAAGGCCCTTTTTCAAAAGTGAGTACTACTGTGAGTGAATCTCTTTCAATATAACATCCAAGTATTATACCTGAGAAGAAGAAGAAGAAAACAACTTATAGAACAAAACAACACATGGTAAGATGGTCCTATTATTGTGTGTATATATAAAAGTTGGCCAAAAATACAGCTGCTGTCCTCCTGTTGCTTTTCTCCATTTTCTATTCCTAAAACTTTTTTCTCACATTCATCTCAGAGATGATGAACATCTCTCACAAAGACCTTCTACTATAAGTAAGAAGCAATAGATCAACATTTATTCTGTTAGTCTACATCATTCATAAACAACTAACTTGAAAATGACGAGATGTAGAAGATATATATATATATATATCTACCCTATACTAAATCTTTAAAATTATTAGTCAGAGTCACGTCACGGCTACACATCAAAAACTCACAATTTGCAAGTATACTAAGAGGATTGCATAAATATGTATTAGAAAAATTTTTTAAACTGACTGACATGATGAATCAACAAACTCTCTTCTCTTGAACCAGCTTCTATACTCTCACAAGACCTTCTACTATAAGTAAGAAGCAATAGATCAACATTTATTCTGTTAGTCTACATCATTCATAAACAACTAACTTGAAAATGACGAGATGTAAAAGATATATATATTTACCCTATACTAAATCTTTAAAATTATTAGTCAGAGTCACGTCACGGCTACACATCAAAAACTCACAATTTGTAAGTATACTAAGAGGATTGCATAAATATGTATTAGAAAAATTTTTTAAACTGACTGACATGATGAATCAACAAACTCTCTTCTCTTGAACCAGCTTCTATCTAACTACCTTTCCTTTTTGCATATAAAACATATACTGACTGACTGACATGAGTATCTACTAAAAAAGGATTAAAAAGTTCATATCATGCTTACTCAAATAACATTTCATTTATTGAATATTGTCTCCTCTGACGAATCTGTATCTGTCTGAGACGACTAACTAATAGTTTCCAAATAATAATAACTACTTCTTCGATAAAGAACAAAAGAATACTATATAGAATAAAGAGAAGGCAATAATATAATGTAGTAGGGAAGAGAATAAATAGCAGAGAACAATATCCAATTATCTCTATCTTATAGGGAATCGAGAAACAGAGAGAGAGAGAGAGAAAGATNAGAGAGAGAGAGAAAGATGATGATAAAGTGATTCCTTTCAAATTTCCAATGCTTCACTATTCACTCTGCTCATTCTACCAATAATGTAGAACTATGTACTTTTATTATAAGAGTTGTCGAGTTTAAACTAGAAAGAACGATACTCGATACTTTTGTCTCTAGTAGTCTCTCTACTTAACAACAACAACAATAACATAAGCAAAAGGGCAAAGAATACATATCTTTACTCTAGATATTACAATATAACATAACATACCATTCTCATCAGTCAGTTCAGTTCAGTAGAGAACGCGCACAAATAAATAAATAATCGGTGGCTGAAATCAGAAAGTTAAAGTTTTTCCTTATACTAACTTTTTAAGGTATCATATCTTTCTTCTTTCTGATTCTACTTATAGGGCGTGTACAAGCACGTTTTCAGATCTGAGCATAACTTTAAGAGTTGAGAAAGATTTCAGAAGAGAGGTGCATTATTACTTATACTCACTTTATACGTTCTATGAATCTCTCAGTTAAAAAATTTCATGTATGAAGTAATAGAAGGCAACCAATGCTTAGTTATTACTACTTATGAAAATCTCTTGCAATACATAACTACTGCTTAGTTCTACTATAACTTCTCAACGGGGGTAACCGAATTTTATAAAAGTTGAACTACTGGATCGTGAGGGGCGTGGTTCATAAATAAATCTGTTTCTCTCTCTCTCTCTCTTTTCCAAGTTGTTATACTGTATCTAATGTTATATGTACATTAAAACATCTAACTTCTTCGATATGGTTCCTAATTTACATTCTTTAGTATGCGTTACTTTTTTTATACCTTAGCCTTCTACTACCTTTTGAATTTTTGATATGGTTTCATCTTTTCTCTCTAACTACACTCTAATCTTTTTGGGGTACCTTTTGTAGTTTACGCCATGAAAATCTTATAAGTGATGATCATGAAATGATGATGATGATGAAGAAGAAGAAGAGGAAAAAAGTACCAAAGTAAAAAAGATGACCCTATTCAAGACTAAGGGTCAGCATCCAAGTCACTCATTCTTGTTGCCTTTTCAGATCTTTTTAGTTAGTCTGCTTCGAAAAGAAAAAAAGATGGAAAAAGAAGAATCTTATACTCTATCTTTTAGTTAGTCAATGTGGGTATTATATATTATCTATGTGAAGAACTTGAGGTCTAAAAAGGTATTTAGAATTTAGATACAGATATATATTACAATTACTTTTCATATATATCATCCACTACTACATATACCTGGAAGCCTTTACAGAAGCTATATACCTCTAAGGCTGATGGCTACCATCACTAATACTACTACTACTAGCTCTAAAGCTCTTCAGTTTTTCTGGGTACTGCCTACCTTTCTATTACAAAACTATCTATCTATCTACATGGAGGTATACAAGGTATATTTAAGTGAAGGGAGTATTTTTTTTATAATATACATAAGGGTGCAAATTATGATGATGACTTTTCTTTCACTTGAAGCCTCTGGGCTATTTGTACCATACAAAATATTAGTGTTTATTATCCTTGTGGTCACTGAGCATTTATATAATATCTCTCTCTTTTCTTGACTTGTGAGTTTGGGTAAGGGATGATGATGATGATGAAAAATCTTTGATCAAGTTTTTGGTGTGAAGTTGTGAATGTTATGTTTGGTATTTGCACTTGAGACTTTTGAAACTCAATGGGATTTATATATTTTCTCTTCAACAAGTCTCTCTCTCTCTTAAACATATATAAAATCTCATCCGTCTACATTCCTCTTATAGAATAATATAAAAAATTACAAGACCAAGATGAAGAAGCAAAAAAAGAAGCTCATATTAAATTAGTCTTTCTTCTTCTTCTCTTGAGCAGATTAAAAGAAGCCTTTTCATTAACTTAAAGGTTAAGGAAGGTACAAAAAGAGGCGGATGAACTTTTAGGTACAAGAAAACAAGATACATTTATCTTTGAGTATAGATTACTACAATTATTATTAGTTAGAGCTTAGATAGAGATAATAGTGAATGAGTAAATTTTAGCTTACCGGCCAACGAAAATTAAATGGAAATTCAAAACTTTTAAAATGAGGGTCAGTTGCTGATGGTAAAGTTAATCCATTCGAAGTCACATTATTGGAATGATAATTTTCTGTAACGGTTTCTCCAATATAACATGGAGGTGCAGGATCAATCAACACTTGGTATTGTTTCACACAAATACGAAATTTTGTTTGACATTCACCACGACAAACAGTATTAGTCTCATATAGTTGATGGTCATGATTATTATTTTCAGTTTCTGAAGTAGCAGAATTAGCTGTTGCACTATTACTACTACCACTACTAGCAGTAAACACAGTGTTTCTGGTAGATGAAGCTAAGGCAGTTGCAATAGCTGGACTGTCATTATTATTATTATTATTACTGTTGATACTATTACTATTACTACTACTAGCACAACAACGTCCATCGAAATCTCGTCCAAGAAGATTTGTAAAGGATCCCAGTCTTAACTCAAATATTCCACCTAGTCCTTCAACCTATTACAAAAACACATAATTAAAAAAAAATACATTAAAATCTAAATATATATTCATATATCTTATATACTCTCATTTAAGTGAAATGAAAAAAAAAACCGAAACTTTCCTACGCGCCTCTGAATTTTTTCTTTTTGATATATTATGTTACTCAAAGTGGTTGAACTTTATTATCTCTACTTCCCGTGAGAAAATCTTTTAGAAGCGCATTACACATATACGCTACTATTCCTTTTCTAACTCTATAAATGTATCATGTATATAAAACTAAAGCAAAAGACACACGACTGCATTTGACTTGACTTTTCTTCTTCTTGTTCCTGAGTTTTGCATAGTAGTCAATATATACTACTATATTACTATAATACTACATTACATGGTCTGAATAAAATATTAAATCGAAACTGGATTTTTAAGAGATGGAAAATTGAAAAAGTTTTAAGTACCAAGTACACTATTCTAACTAACTAATGCAGCAGCAACGTAATAGAGAAGAGAAAAAAAAACTCATCAGATGAGTTATGTGCGGTGAATTCTTTTTCAAGTGACTAATTGGGAAAATGAGAAAAAGCTCACTATATTATGAGTTATAGAAACAAGAGCAATTATAATCTATATAAAAATGTATAAAATGATTATAAAACTTTTCTTACCTGTGGTGGTGTAATACAAAATAGTAATGCTAGGAATAGGAGGAACACTGATGATGGTATCCTACGACACATCTTCCTACTCTTCTTTTGAACACACATAATTATAATCATCTCATTCACTCACTCTTCGAAAAGAGAGGTTGTTGTTGTTGTTGTCTTGTTGTTCTCAACTTTCTTAAGCTGCTCATCAAAAAAAATCAAAAATTATATTAAAGGCTATAAGTGGTAGATCACATCACTCTTCTGTTTTAATAGCCTATTTTATTAGTTTGATTGGTGTGTAGCAGCACACATGCACTATTATATAAACACATATACGCACGGTACAGAGAGAATGAATATATATATATATATGTATTTATAATTGTATAATTAAACTCTGTTGACAAAATAGTACTTCTTCAAACAACACTTTTTACGTATCATTTTCTTCTTCTTGAGTCCCAAAAAAATGGAGTTAGCAACTCACTGGTGTACTTTTTTTCTTGTATGAAAATGGTTCAATGGTATTTTTAGGCACTTTATTTATAATAAGGCAAAAGGCAGTAGTAGTTGATATTGTGTATACATTTGAGAGCTTCACGGACCGTACGTCTTTCCTCTTCGTCTCACATTCAGTCTCTGTGGATGAACAACTGTGGCTCACTCCGAGGTAGCAAGAGTAGGAGCAAGTTTAGAGCTACTACACTATATAATATACTTTAATAGTATATACCACCACCACTCATACAACAACCATCATGAACCACTCACTATATTACTACCACGACTTCCACCACCAGTTCTTCTTTCTGTAATTCTCCCAACTTTAGAAAAAGGGTCTTATCCATGTTTGCTTTATATGTCGTATTTTCTCGGTTAGAAGCCCGAGACTTCAATTCAAAATCAGACTTGGTTTAAAACCAAGACCGGGCTTTTATCTTAGATATTACATTACGTGGTTACAACTTAAAATGGTATCTTTTTGATCGAGCTTCTATCCGGGACTAGGTTTTTTTTTAATTCCAGACTGGCTTCTAACTGAGAAAATACGGTATATATACACATACATACTTTACTACATAGCGAAAAGTTTTTTGGAAAATAGTATGAGAGCATTCTAATCTATGAGTATGCCAGATGTATTAAAAACCGAGATGGGCATATGGGTAAAAGAAGAGCAATGAGCAACTGTCAGAGAGCTCAAAGAGCAAAATCATAAGCCCATAGGAGAAATGGTAAGTAAGTAAGAAGAAGTGTAAAGTAATATATCTATAGCTGTAGTGGTGGTGACCTCCTTTATAATGAAAACATCTGTCACCAAACACACAACAGAAAGAGAACCAGAGTGAAAATCCGCATCTGCTGCTTGCTTGCTTACTACACTGGCATCAAACCATCATCATCATCAACCAATGCTATGCTGACTGAAAAGAGAGATATGCAACAATCCTCCTATTCTACTGTAATGCAACAAGATAAAAAAAGACTCATTTTCCATGTTGCGTTTTATATGTAGTTATCAAATAGAAAATTAACTCTTTGCTTTAAAATCAAACGATAACTACCATATAAAAAATAAGTAGTAGGTTTTGAAGAGAATGAGAAGAGACCAAGTAGTATAGTGTAGTATGAAAGTAGGCAGGTAAAAGAAGAAGAAGAAGACACGAGGAATTATTAACAAGTATTAAAAAATCAGGCTCATACAACTCACGAACTAAAAATTCTACATTTTCTTCAAGTTTTTTGTTTCGATTCTCTTCTTTCTCAGTTGATCGCAAAGTCTTGGCATTATTATGTGTAGACTTGTTTTAAATATACCTAACAACAACAAATTTTGATGTGCACGTTCACAAGAGTTTACAATAATTCATAATTGGCATTAGTAGTAGTTTTGAGTCACACTACTGGATTGCATTTCATTTGATTTTGTACCTTCTTACTGTATAATATGAGATGACTCATAGGAAATTGCACAGAGTCTTGAGGAGGAATTGTTAATACATAATAAAATTAGAAGTTGGAGAATAGTACAATACACTAAATAAGCTTTAAAAAAGTGGCCAGCAGGCCAAATTAATGTATATACTTGGAAGTATTATAGTTGAGTTGCAACTTGCTTTTTTCAAACCCCTTTTTTCTTTTTATTTTCTAAAAAAAATTGAAACATACTGACAAGAGGCTTGTCGTATCCTTTTACTTTACTACTTCTCTCCTCTTCACCACAAAATACTTTTTTATCCTCTTGCCAAAAAATGAGTAACTACAAGTTAGAGTTAAAGAGAGTAAGTAATAGACTAGCAAACGAGTATTGGATTAAAAAATAATTGGATTTTCATAATATAATACTTTACTCCACTTTACTCTTTTACTTTCGGTCGGTCGAGTTGTTTGGAACTTTTGAAACTCTACATTTGCCATTAACCATTTAGATATTCATTTTATATTAGTATCATATAGCATGGGTGAGTCATCAAATATTCAACTTTTAGTAGACTCAAAGTATTATATACGGCTTTAGGGAATTATGTCATTTCATTTCACACTCATGAGAGGACAAAAACTCTAACTGCTAAAACTCTCAGTATTCATTATCCAATAAGTAAAAGTAGATATAAAGTAATGATAGGCAGATGAAAATTACTTTCAAATGACCCAAGAGACATTTGGCAAATCATAAAAATCCTACGAGAATGACAACGACAAACGAACCCAAAAAAATTGCTATCAGTACAAAGATACAGACCCTCTTCTCTTATACATTTTATATTTCTCTAGTGGGTTATAGGAACAAGCCACAAAATGCACTTGCATTTGTCACATATTATTAAAAGTCTTTTTTTTACAAGATTACTACAACAGGGTTACTATGCTTTGACACTGAGTGACAGAGATACAATTGAGAAAAATGTATAACAACAACATGCCACCAAAATACAAAATCAATTTAATTATTATGTGTGACAGTCTTTGCATACATACTCTCTGTCATCTGTCTATACAGACTAAAAGTAAAGTAAGTAACTAATGTCAAACTCAACAAATTCTTAAGTACATTGAGTTGTCGTAAGCATTTTTTTTATTTTATATATCAACATTCATTTCTTCTTCAAGAAGAAGGCATTTAAAAAAAAGAATAGAGTGTTCCTCTGTTCTTCTTATATGTAAGTTGTTGTCAATATCATTGTCGTCTGGTCGCGTGGCACACAGACTACTTTTAAGAAGAACACATGTCACCACCTTCTTCTATTTAGAAACAGAACACCATACGTTCATCATTTCTAAAATCTTGACGAGAAAAGGAAATCCTCTTCTCTCTTACTTTAGAGTTAAAACCGAGAAAACTTTTTCTAAACTACAAACAACCAACTGGTGCAACATGCAACACATGGAATTGAAAAAATAGCTTTACAAACATAATAATAATAATACCACATGCAATAATACAACTGAAATCTCTCTCTCTACAGCATATCGAGTGTATAACTAGGCCATTCTTTTAAGTCAGTGCATCTGCCTGTTGCTTACTTCTCTATCTAAAGGTGTTTGATGGGTGCTTTGAATAGGTTTCATGCACATGTACTTATTTTGCAGCCGTTCAGTCTCTTTTCATCTCTTCGTCAGTTGTTGTCACCAAAAAAGCAGCAACAGGAGAGAGAGAGAGACTTTTAAACATGATACATTGCACAGCTGCCTAAAGGAACTATTAGCAGCAAGCAACAGTTTTAAAGCAAAATACAACTGCAAGAGAGACCCTTTGATCCTTTGCCCTTGTGGAGTGTGCCAGAGTTCTATTGTGGATTTTGTAAATACATAAGGATTTAAATTCATTATTATTATTACCTTTTCTGTCAATTCCTCAAAATGTCATAATATCATGAAACTCATGATTCCCCAAAAGACACAGTAATAAAAATAATATAAAATTCATGCATCCAAGCTTATAAAATAAAACAAAGTTCTACTCTGCAAAGAAGCAGGCAATAATAAAATAAACACAATAGCAAAAAAACACGAAAAAACTTGATAATTCTTGAAGAAAAAAAAAACACTTGTGAAATGTCCAAATCAAAAGTAAACAATACACTTGAAAATACTGTATACCGCTCCGACAAATTGGCGACATGCAATTCTCAAATGGCTCAGCATATAGTTTTCTTTAATGTCAAGTCAAATGTCAAACCGAGAAAGTTGTTGAGAGAAAATTTTTATTTTGCGAGCGCCCTCCTATGACTAAATGACAAACTAAACTTTCTTTTCTCAATGGTAGAGTTTGTAATGTATTTTTGTAGGTAGCGTCCTCGAATAAAATTACTTTGTTCACTTTTTCATCATGGAATTTCTCTCTCATCTCTCTCAATGTCTGCTTCTTCATAAGATTTAATTATTATCTTCTCAATTATTTTTTACAATCAATTCATGCTCTGAGATGAGAGCAAATTCCTTTTTCAAAGCAAATATGATGGACAGACTTCTTCATTATATTATTAGTCTTTCAACTTGTTACATCAAGACCTTTCTTTCTCTCTGATCTTTTCATGATAACATATTAGTCTAAGGCGATTGTCGGCATAAAGTAAAAAAATATATAAGCTCCTCTGGTAAAAAAAAACATTAAGACTGTTGGAGAAGAGGGAGAGGAAGAGAGATTATTAACATTCAACTTATGTAATAATCATAATAATAAAGAAACAAATAAATAAGGTATTGTAGTATCTATTACATTAGTAGTAGGGTACATATATACACAACAGAAGAAGAAGAAGTTGATAAGTGAAGTGCCTTGATGCTTTTTCTTCTCTTACAGAAGAGATGCATTACTGCACGCACACACTATAAATTTCCTTTGAGTTAATTTCTAATAGCAAAATATCGACATAGAATATCGACATTGACTGACCAAGAGAGAGAACTGAGAAAATGCAAACAGCAACATAGATTTGCTTTTTGTTTTGTATGCACTATGTAATTTATATGTTTTGAATCTTTTTGAAACGTGTCTCACATCTCACATTTATTGCATATGTCTACATGTGTTTATTCTCACTTTGAAAATGGAAGTGGACAAGCAAGAGAACTAACAGAGAAACAACAATAAGCAATATAGGCAGAGAGATATCATCTCATGACAAATTATATATGTACGTGTTATTATAATGTATAAGTAATGAATATTTTAAGCAAAAGAAAAACAAACAATAGTTTAAGTGAAATGTAAATGATCTTTGTAGACATTGCTGCTGCTCCTGCTCACACGTCATTTTTTGTGTTCTGTTATAATAATATTACAAACAGTAGTTGTACATAGTTTTTTAATGTAGTGTTACTTTTGGCTCATTCATCATCCTCTTATTTCTAAAAAAGAGAAAACCTATAAATATGCAGAACAACTATGTGGGCATGTCAAAAGGTTGAACAAGTATAGTTGCATAGTAGTAGCAGGATAGATTTACATTTACAGTAGTATCATTCTGTATGATTTTGTAAATTAGGAAACTCTCCATATAACAATAACCTATATGTGTATTGTTTTATCATGCTAATTTTTCTATTTACATACATGTAAAAAAGTGAACAAATCTCGTATACACAATATAAAATGTAATATACTTTCAAACACAAAAACCAACAAACCAATATATTATGCAATGCTTACTTACTGTATATGTAGTGTAAGTGTACTCCCTTCTCTCTACTTTGGAAAATTGGATAGAATCTCTGGCAGCAGAAACTTGCCTTTTTCCCTAAAAAGGTATCTCGCACTAGAGTCCGTATAGAGATATGTAGGCGCATCTTGAGGATTCATTTCAGAATACTGTATTTTGATTTTTTTTCTTCTTCTTCAATATCTCTTCTCTCATATTATTGCGTTAGAAGGTAGATATATTTTTTTTAAAAAAAGCTAAAAAAAAGTTTAGATCACAAGAGTAAAGGAATACAACTACTGTATCTAAGACAGAAATGAGCAGAGACAAGTATTTTTAAAAAA
>VCNE01005067.1:0-15611 GCA_009869805.1 Oncopodura yosiiana
AACTTTATAATAATGTTTCATCCCACAAGAAACATTGTAAAGAAAACCGGTAGCCGTTTATAGAATGTCATGTCATGTTATATTTTTTAATGTCACTCATCATGTCTCAAAATGACTAGTTTTAGCTTAAGAACTAAAAAAAAAGTTGATCGTGTGGGAGATAAAGGTCAGGTCAAGCCAAGAAGTCACAAAAACTATTTATGATGTTCTTATAAAAAAACCTCATGAAGATATAAAACGCTATATCATCTTCAGGAGGAATTAAGAAGATGCTGTGCGCAGAGAGCGCATCGCATGCGCTTCATTTGTGTCCAGAGATGAGAAATTCAGAGTTGCTATAGTATCGATCGATGATGATATCTCTTCTTTCAATAGAGAAAGTCTTTAGGCGTGGAGAAGATTCATTTCAATGGTAGAGCTCATCTTAATTTAAACAATTAAAAAAAGTGAGCATTAAAATGGAATTGAGTGCTCATAACGACCCATGTCATGGGTCGAGGTCTTCTTCTCCAGCAAGAGGAGCGCTGAAGTTACTACTTATGAATATCTTCGTCTGTGCTCTTGTCATTTGCTACGCTTTCCTTGGCTCAATTGTCTTACTAGCTGTTGAAGACATTGAAGATCCACCTGGCTCTCCAGATTTTGGCCAAGCTTCTGCAGTCAAGTTGTATAATGTTAGTTTACTCTTGTCCAGGATGATTGAGGATGATGAGAATCTGAAGGTGAGACTTTTGAATTTAAATAGCTTCATGCAAATCAGAACTATAGTGGGACTCGCAGTGAGCCAAGAGTTACTTGTAGCTCTGAGTCTTAATAGTAAAGTGAGCCAAGAGACCTGTGGGTCGCAACAATTGGTTCAAAAGCTGGTAGCTCTACTGAGAGTGGAATAGCACCACTCTCGTCTTGGCTTCTGGCCTGAGAACCACTGGAAATGGTTCTCCACTCTCACTCTCCTTGTTTTCTTTGACTAATGATTTTTTTGTATTGTCTTAGGTTCAAAAGTCGGACACAGTGAAAAACATTTGGGACATGACACTCAATATGAACATCCTCTACCCAGAGAATTGGACCAAGATGACAACAGATGAGGTGGCTCATTTTCAACAATTTGTTGTTGAGCGAGTATTGTCACTTCTGGGGAACTCTACATCAGAGCCTACAACTAAATGGAGTATTTCAAGATCGTTTCTCTTTGCTCTTACAACATTAACGACAATAGGTAAGTAGAAGAACTTATATATTTCTTTTAGAGGCTTAGTAGAGAGCCAGCTTCTTATCTAAAACTCGCATTGCGTCTTCCAAACTCTGATCAAATGAACCTCTGCCATTTAAATTGGCTCTCTCTCCAGCCATTCACTCAACATGGCTCACTAACTTGCGACCCACGTGTGTTAAGTAAAGGTATAACTATAGCTTCAGACTCTGAGGACTGAAGTGCCAAAGAGAGAGAGACTGTAGGAAATTAATTACAATTGTACCTCAAGACTTTAAACTAATTGTTGTACTAATTAGTCTTTATTTTTTATTTTAGGATATGGTGGCGTCGGCCCAAAAACCAAAGGTGGAAAAATCTTCGTAATAATCTACGCCGTTCTCGGAATTCCAATAATGTTATGGTACTTAGCCTACGTTGGTTCTCTACTCTCAAAAATTGTTAAGAGCATCTTCCGTAATTTATGCTGTTGCTGTTGGCCATCATCGAGTTCCGCTTCAAAATCTGGTGATGGTAGTGGTGTTGGTAATACAAGAAAAGTTGCTGATCCCTACTGCCAAATGACTTTGTCACCAAATTTCACTGATGACGATGGTCCTTTAGCTAATTCACCTTATCACAATCTTCACCATGCCCATTTGGGTCAACTTCAACAACATCATGAATACCAACAACGTCGTTCTAACAAATCTTGTTTTACCATCGTTCTTCTTTTCTCATGTGTCAGTTTATTTGGCTATGTGTGTTTTGGTGCATGGGTCGTAGCCAGAATTGAAGGTTTGACTTTTCTCGACAGTTTTCATTTCTGCTTTCTCATTCTGGCCACAATTAACTTTGGTGATGCGACTACATCCGGCTCCAACAAAAATGGACCACATCGATTCTCTTCGCAGACAGAATGGTTCTGTAGTTTTTACATTATGTTGGGCATGGCTCTCACAGCAATGATGTTCAATGTTCTTCATGAAGAGTTAAGTGAGCAATGCAATGGTCATGAGCATGAGCTAATGATGACAAGTGGAGGACTCAATGTTGCAGCTATTAATGTTAACAATGTTAATTTTAAAAAAGATAACAAGCGTCAAGGGTCACAGCAAGGATTTAGAGCCATTAATGTTAATACTACACCTAATAATTTAAAGAGTAATAAATATGCTGAAAAAGGACCCACTGGTGGACCATTGGATTCTGACTCGATGACTATTGGTGACTCATTATTTCATGTTACGCCAAATGCTATTCAGTAAAGAGATTATTAAAGTGCTGTCAACTCATTTCGTCTTAAGTTAATTATATAAAGTTTTGAGGTAGAATTGTAATTAATTTCCTACAGTCTCTCTCTTTGGCACTCGAGTCCTCAGAGTTGCAGCTATAGCTATATCTTTACTTAACACACGTGGGTCGCAAGTTAGTGAGCCATGTTAAGTCAATGGTTGGAGAGAGAGCCAATTTAAATGGCAGAGGTTCATTTGAGATTGAGAAGAGTAAAAAGTTTGGTGAGTTGACAGCCTTCCATTATAAATTATAATATTAACGAGTCTACAAAATATTGAGTAGTGAGTTTAGATATAAGTTTAACGTTGTAAAAACTAATTCTTAAATTGTAACTATAAACTTTTTTTGTGAACGAGAGAACTTGTACATATATAAAACTTGTAAGAAATATTGTTGAAACTGTACAAAATTGTAGATTACTAAACTCTTGTTACATTGTTAATACTACTAAAGTTGTCTGTAAATATATAAACCTATGTACTGAAAATTGTAATTACATTTTAAGACTTAAGCTGCTTCAATATATATAAATACTCTTTACAAAAATCTTAAACTCTATAGTTATACTCATGTTAACATTATTATACTAATTAACTCAATTATAATACAATTTTCAATGTACGAACTATATAATATTAACTTAATAAAAATTCATGAGTTTTTTTTCAAAAGGAAGAGGAAGAAGACACTTTTTTTATTTAGCTGATAATGATGAGTATTTGCATAAACATTTGCATGCATATTTTTTTGGGCACAAGACATTATATTATATTTTATGCTATTTATAAAATACTTTTAACAATTGTAATAATAATACAATTAAAATACTTTCAGTAATACAAATAGCCATATTGAACTGACATGATATTGACCATAATAATTATTACATCAAAAAAGAGTAATTAAATGGGAAAACACTTACATAATAATAAACTTTTTCTTAAAATTAATTTGTGTATGAATCTCACAACTCAAGGTTTCAATATTTCTGTATGTGCAACTTATATAATACTATGAATATAATATATTGATTTTTTTGTATTCTTTTATAGATATTTTTTTATATGAAGATTTAATTAGCTGTCATCGTAATTAGCTGAAGCTTTTTTATTTTATTTTCCTCTTTGCAGCAATTATTTCACCAAAGACCACTTGACCTGCCACCAGGTGGATTTCGTACACGAATTGTTGTCCGTTGTTCCACTTCTACAAAAATAAATAAATAAAAATTAATTAGACTCAATTAACTCTTAATTAATTATTATATTCCTCGTGCTCAAAAAAGTTAATTGTTGTTAATCTCGTTAGTACATTCATCATTATAATCACATAGCACAAAAAAGCTTTTTAAAATTATTATTATTGACAATTTGCCTATGATATTAATTAATTAATTAGCTTCATGACATCATCACACTCACATGCGCAATTATTAAATTACTACAGAGCTTTTGCATGCACAAAACTACTACAGACAAGAAATAAAATAAATTGACAATAACATTTTGTTTTTTTCGTACAGGGTGAGGTCAAAGGTCAATTGTGGGTCAAAAGCTCAACTCTTTCTCTCTGTCACATCACCACAAACCAGAGGAAAAGCCTCCAGGTGGAACTCTTTTTGGAGTTGGAGCTACTGGAGCTGGAGCAACTGGAACTTCTTTCTTAATTTCTTCTGCTGGAATCTCAGGCTCAACAATTTTAGATTCTCCATTGCTCGCTGGAATATTTTTTTATTGGACATCACATGAAATAAAACAGGGTTTGGTTTTGTCATCAACAAGTTAATTAACATCATAATTAATTTAAAATAATGTGAGTCTAAAAAAATTAAAGCAATGCGTGAAAAACTAAAAAAATATTGACAAAATAAAAGTTGCTGGGAATCGAACTCGTGACCTACAGTATAAAAGTGCTAAGTGATATATTCTATTATGGTGATGGTTTAATAAATAAATTATAATAATTTGTAAATTAAAATGATTTAAAAATAAATTGTGCTAATTTAGTGGAGAGCTTACGTTTGTCATCAGCGACAGAGAAAGTTGACTCTTGTTGACTTTTGACTGGTGGAAAATTAGCTTCCATCATTTCTGAGCCACAAACTGATGCAGCGTCACTTGGTGTTGGAGCAATGCTTGAGTTATTTGTTGCAAAGCTCACATTAACATTGTTGTCACCAATGGAAACTTTTTCTACAGAGTTGGTAACAACTGACATCATGTCACCATCGTAGTTGGCTCGTGGAACAGCTTTCAATTTGGCAGCACGACGCTAATTAAATAAATATATATACAAATTAGCAATTAATAATAATAATAATAAATTTATGACTCACCTTATCATTTTCGAGAATGGTCTCGTAAACATAAGGAGCAAATGGTTGTCTTGGTACAAAATTACCAAAACCTTGCAAAACTTTGACTTGACCTTCATCAACACAAACTCTTCCATTGCAAATGACATATTCAGCAACACCATGACAAACCATGCCTTCAAAAATATTGTTGTCAGTAGCATGATGATGAGTCTTTGCAGAAATCTTGCGAGTTTTGCTTGGGTCCCAAATGACAATATCAGCATCAGAGCCAGCAGCAATAATTCCCTATATAAAAAATAGATGAGGAGTAATAAAAAAGACAACTCTACTAATTAAAGAATTAATTTACCTTCTTAGGATACATGTTGAAAATTTGGGCAGCATTTGTACTAGTAACAGCTACAAATCTACAAGGATCCATTTTCCCAGTATGAACTCCTTTCTCCCAAATGACACTCATCCGATCTTCCAATCCATTGACACCATTTGGAATTTTTGTAAAGTCTCCAGCTCCCAATTTCTTTTGCTCATGAGTAAATGTGCAATTGTCCGTTCCAGTCAAATGCAAGTCACCTCTATAAAATTAATTTCTTCATATTACATTTCTCTTAATTAAGTTAATTAAAATTTTTATTCTTTACCTAGCCAAAAGTTCCATTAGATATCCAGGAGTTGATGGATCAGGTCGAAGTGGTGGACTCAAAACATGAGCTGCAGCATGTCTCCAAGATTCAGAGTAATAGGCTGTGCCATCAGTAGCTAATGATGCAGCAATTGGCTCTCCATACACTGCCACGCCTTCATTTCTCTTAGCGACAATTACATCAGCAGCTGATTTACTCATAACATGAACAATGTACACTGGAGCATTTACTTGATGCGCCAAAGTACATGCACGATGTGTAGCTTCAGCTTCCACATCTTCTGGCCGAGACATTTCTATTAAAAAAAACAAGTCAATTAGTACTAATTAATGAATTTTAGTAATTAAAACTAACCATGGCCTTCTGGACCCATAACTCCAGCTGCAATGACTTTCTTGCAATTCNCCATGGCCTTCTGGACCCATAACTCCAGCTGCAATGACTTTCTTGCAATTCTGTGATGATAAATAAATAAATCAATAATAATAATAAATTGATGAGAAGTGGTGGTGGTGGCATTTTTTTCTTGAACTACCTCAGCAATAATGTCTCCATTTTCAGCATGGACTTGAGTAATGGCTCCCAAAGTTTTACAAGTTTCCAACACAGAGTACAATTCATTATCTCTCAACATAAACATGTCTTTATAAGCCATAAAAACTTTAAAAGAATTGATCCCATACTCCTTTACTAAAGTCTCCATCTCACTTTTAACCTAATTGTATAAAAAAATTATTAATAATAAGTTATAATGAATGTTAGTAATTAATTAATTAGTACCTTATCAGACCACCAAGTGACAGCCATATGGAATGAGTAGTCACAACAAACTTGGTCTTCAGCCCAAGAACGCCATTTGTGATAAGCATCAATTAATGACTCGCCTTTCTCAGGAAATTACAAAGTCCACTGTGTGTTGTTCAATTGAAATAATAATTTAATTAATTAATTAGTAGAAGAGATAATAAGAAAAGATGTGTGAAATTACAGATCATTGTTGTGCCTCCAGCAATAGCAGCTTTGGTGCCAGTGTAAAAATCATCAATGCTTTTGGTACCCATGAATGGCATTTGCAAATGAGTATGAGTGTCAATTCCACCTATTAATAAATAGCCATCAATGAATTTAAATTAGGGACTTAATTAGTTAATTACAGTTAATTAGTTAATGAAAAAATACCTGGCATAACATATTTTCCTCGAGCATCAAGAGTCCGAGTTCCTCCTGGAATAATCAAGTTACGTCCAACTTCCCTGTTGTCAGAATATAAATTAGTAATTGAGTTAATTAATAATAAATTAATTGTAATTACTTGATGACACCATCTTCAATGAAAATGTCACCATCAGACATTCCAGTTGCATTGACAATCTTTCCATTTTTGATAATCAATCGATTTTGAGAACTCTGTAATATCAGAAAATAAAATTAGTCCGAATTAATTAACAGATCTCATATTAATTAGCTTGTCATTAGTAAATTCCATAGATCCATTATATAAACTAGCAAGATTATTAATTAGTACCTGAAGATGAATGGGAACTTTTTTGACAGGATTGCCACCACTTTTAGTTGAAGCCATATTTAACTACCAAATTGGTTGAATTAATTATAATTAGATATTCCTCCTTCACCCGTATTCCAGATAATCTAAATAATTCCCAAGTTAAAAAAGTTAATATTTTTAAGTAGTACTCCACAGAAAGTTAACAATATGTTAATTTATTATTATTATTAACAGTCAGTAGAAAATTAACAAATTCTTATATTTATATTCCAATGCTAATTTATTCTTTCATTCCTTATCTGCTGCAACAAAATAATAAATGCTAATCTAATCTCTCTCTCTCTAAGCTTTTCTGTCTGTGTAACCTTATAAATCTCCCAGATAAATAATTATCTCAAATTATAATTGCATGTCAACAATATAAAAATAATAATGAGGATTTCCTCAATTGTCAATGCTAAATAAAAATCAATAGTTTTGTTGGGAGTCGCCAATTCTTCCAAATCCTCAATCCACAATCCAAACTATTAACTCATCAACTGTCATGTCACCATTAATTTTCACCAATTTCTTAAATTAATCATTAATTAAACTACCTTCTTCAACAACAACTCCCAATTAACGAAACAAACCTAAGAAAAGAGAAACCGGTTTTTAACCGCCTCGCCTCACTATATCTCTTATAGTACACAACTTGTCAAAAAATGTCAATAGTTTCAACATTAAAAATAGTTGTAAAAAAACTTGTGTAAAAAAACCCTGAGGCCACAGTGATTGTTCATACCTTTAAGCTTCCAGTTGAGCAACTGTCACACTCTAATTGCTAATTAATTACTTCCTGTCACAGAAAATTGGTGGAGCCCAAAAATAATCAATCTGCTTCTCTAAGGTGTGTGTGATGCTTTAAAAAAAGTGAGAAGTGGTGGTGGCGTGTTTCATTTTGTGGGGGCAAATAGAAACTTTTTTTCATCTTCTTTGACAGCTAAAAATAGAGCTAAAGAATTTTCGGAACTATTTTTCGGAGGCGAGATTTAATTTCTGGTGATTTGTTCAATCAAGATTAGAGAAGATTTTTTTTTACTACTGGATTAGCTCTAGAAAATAAAACAGCTGCTCTTAATTCCTCCAGTGCAAACTATTTGATCAACAACAATATCCTAAATTATGAGCAGCATTGGGCTTCCATCATCTAAATCTTCTTCTTCAACTTCGGCCTCAAAAAAATCATCATCAACACAATTTGATAATATTCGTCTTCGTCGTCGTACTCATAATTCTCAATCATCTTCAGACGACTTGTCAGACTCTGAAACTATGACTATGGAAAAAAATAATGATAGTGATAATGATGGTGGTGATGGTGGTGGACTAGAAGATTTTGATGAAGATTTTGATGAGTTGAACTCATCTCCAGGAAATATGAAACATCATCATAATCATTATGAAATGCGAATTATTAATGGTGAGAAATCTCATTTATTGACAACGGAAGATGGTGGAATTAGTCTTAGTGAGTGTTCTTCTGAAGATACAAAAAGAACTACGAGTGCTGATGAAAGTTTTTGGTCCATTACACTTCAAGTTTTCATCCCATTTCTAATTGCTGGAATGGGAATGGTTGGTGCTGGTCTTGTTCTTGATGTTGTTCAAGTAAGATAATTAATTAATTAGTTTCTGGACTTGTCTAATTGTTGTTTTTTCATTGATAGCATTGGCCAGTGTTTATAGAAGTGCCCGAGGTATTTATTCTGGTGCCGGCACTGTTGGGCCTTAAAGGAAATTTGGAAATGACGTTGGCCTCCCGTTTGTCAACTCAAGCTAATTTGGGGAATATGGACAATCCTCGATCTCAGTGGCATATGACGCTCGGCAATCTAAGTCTTGTCCAGGTAATAAATAAATCTACTTAATTAATGCTTACTTATTTATTTAATATTAATAAATTCATTTCTTGTTGTTGACAGTGTCAAGCAATTGTGGTAGGACTATTTGCCTCAATCGCAGCAGTGACCTTAGGATGGATTCCTGATGGTCACTTTGACGTGAACCACGCCCTCATTTTGTGCACTTCGTCTGTCGTCACCGCTTCACTCGCTAGCTTCGCACTCGGTAGGAAAAAAAATATCAATAATAATAATATTTCTGCTACCATCACCATTATGATTCTTATTTTATATCGGTTTACTTTAAGGTGTCGTAATGGTGCTTGTCATCGTTTTAAGTCGTCACTTGCAAATTAATCCTGACAACGTAGCCACACCCATTGCTGCTAGCTTGGGTGATTTAACAACTTTATCACTATTGGCTTGTATTGCCAATTCTATTCATGGAGCCATTGGTAATAAATATATTTGTCACGTCACCAATAGAAAAAATTTAAAATAATAATGAAATATTATTCTTGACTCAATTTACAGAAGCCAACGCATGGGTCGCTCCTGGAATTTTAAGCATTTACATTTGTTCAATGCCATTATGGATTTATTTGGCTAAACGCAACAAATTGACGAAACAAGTTCTGTATAATGGTTGGACACCTGTTCTTAGTGCAATGGTTATTAGCAGGTATTTAATTAATTAACTAATTAGCCATTTTAAGTGTTACTACCGTAAATTCTCTAATAAACGCCGGGGCGTTTATTTATTTTGAAGGGCCTCAACCCCCGGCGTTTAATAGGGACCGGCGATTAATGGAGACAGGCGCTTATTAAATAAACGTAATAATAATAATAATAACCTTTTTATGATTATATAGCTTGGGTGGTCTCATTTTGGACTGCACTGTCAAAACATTTGCAGGAGTGGCCGTATTTCAACCAGTGATTAATGGTGTTGGTGGTAATTTGGTGGCAGTTCAAGCCAGTCGTATCTCCACATCTTTA
Organism: Oncopodura yosiiana; assembly: GCA_009869805.1. NCBI lineage: Eukaryota > Metazoa > Arthropoda > Collembola > Entomobryomorpha > Oncopoduridae > Oncopodura > Oncopodura yosiiana. The sequence continues at coordinate 9,839 of VCNE01005067.1, forward strand.
CATTTGAGCTCAACGCCTGGCGTTCTTCCTGGAAATGTCCCAAAAATTTGTTCTAACCCTTTACACGTCTTTTTCTCCAAAGGTATATCGCCAATTCTATATCAAAAGCTTAATTATTGATCTAATTAATTATTTATTTACGCAGGAGGTCATGCAATGACGGCTCGAGCTTTGATAATGATGGTCGTCCCAGGTCACTTGATTTTCGCTTATACCATCAGCTCTATTTTGGGTCATGAAGGTCACACATCTATTACACCGGTCTTCTTACTCTTCTATCTTCTCGCGGCCTTAGTCCAAGTAAATTATTTTCTAATTATTTTCTTTCCTCACCAATTCTTACTCTAAACTTTAATTAATCCATCATAATTCTTTTCTCAGGTCATTTTGCTGTTGTACATCGCCGAAGTTTTGATTCAGTATTTATGGCTAAGCAAAGTGGACCCTGACAATTCTGCAATTCCGTACCTTACAGCCTTGGGTGATTTAATTGGCACAGCTCTGTTAGCTGTAGCTTTTCTACTTCTATATAAAATTGGTGATCGAGACTCTGACGTTGGAGACTAAATTATACAACACCAGAAATTGAAACCAAAAAAAACTACTTGTTTACCTACTTTACTATTTATTGATTCATCTCCTTTAGAGATGTAGCAGCTTACGAAAAAAAAATTATTGAGTCACATTTACTATATAGAATTTAGAATTACGATATATATCTCCTTTACTTTTTTTAAGCCGTGTTTGCATGTCTCAGGCGTTAAAAATTTATTGTATCGTTCCTAATTGTACGTTTTTCCGTTTCTCATTTATTATATTGTTGATAATGATAATACGAAATGTGTAGAGAGTAGTGTCGTTAGAATTATTTATTTCGAAATGAGTTACAAGACGGAAAGAAAAAAAACGAGAGTGCCTTAAAAGTAATCTATGTCATTTAAAAAAAACTTATTTATTTATTATGATGGTGGAGAAGAGGATGTTAAACTTAAGTTGTTGATCAAGTATTTAAAAAAAAACTTTGTTGACGTGATGGTGATGATGGTACAGTTACAAAACTAATGAGCTATGTTGTTAAATATGTAGAGTTTAGTTTCCAGTTATTATTTATTGAGTGACAGACATACACCGAGAAAAAACACAAAATATGAATTTATGATATATTATATTATTGAACCAAAAAAAATAAAACTATATTGAAATTTAATAATCTCTCTCTCGTCATGTTAAAACATTTAAATACTAGTTGATAAAATTTTTAGTTTTCTCACATTTAAGATTTTTTGTAGCATTATAACTTATAATGTAAGAATATTGCTTAAAACACTTTTAGCAAATAGATGAGTAGTTTATGTAAAAAGCTTTTTAAATATTTTGTAGATCAATTTACATATTAAGAATTTTGGCCTTCACACAGTATAGTAAAGTAGAGCTAGAGTCGATATAAGCAATTCTTTATCCCTTATAGCTATACTTTACTCTACATAATGAATTTAATTATCCTATAAACTCCCTAAAGCTAATATTGTTAGTTTCTCAATTCTTGACTTATCATATTCGTTGTAAATTTAATATTTAATTGCTTTAACATATTTTTATCTTCCCTTAGATTTCTTATCCACCATTTTTTAATTTTCTTTACACTTGGAGCGTAAGGCAAGAAGACTTGTTGACATTGGCTGAAGTTGAAGGCTGGAGTTCCGATTGATGAGGAATATGAATTTGAACTTCATTAGTTGATGATGAGTAGAGAGCTGATGGTTCTTGTAATTCCTTCTCATCACCATTCTTGTTCTCATCTTCAAACTCATCTCCAGGTGAAGGACCATTCGTCTCATCATTCAATGTTGTGGATTTGAGCTGAGAAGGAATTGGAATTGGCACTTCTTCTACAAACTCTTGGTCATTATATTGAGTTTTTTCTGAAGCTCCACGTCGACTAGTTCGTCGACCACCTGGTCGACCATTTGTTACAGAGCCATCAGGGAAGAAGCAGTAGAGTAATTGTTTGAATTCTTTACGGAAATTCTCATTGAGCCAAGCGTAGAGAAATGGATTGTAGCATGTTGAGCTCATTGCTAAAGAAAAAAAAATAAATTGAGATAAGAAGAAAAAAGTCTAATGTGGGATGATGAGTTTTTTTTTTACTAAGTTTTGTTGTAGTTACTATAGAAAGTTTTTTTTGGGCAAGTTTTATTTTGCCAATTACTGTGAAGTAATTACAGTAAAAAATTCCTATAGTAGCCTAGCCCACACTTTATATGTAGTTAATATAGAATTGAGCTTTGGATATGAGTTGTAGGGTAGAAAAGTTTTGAAAAGTGAGAACTCCAGTAAAAGAAGAAACTTGTTTAGAAGTATAGTAATAACTGTGTACATAAATTTTAATAAGAACTTTTCTCTTTTCTAAGCTATATACATATGTATAGTGTAATTGGTAATGTAGAAGTAATTTTTAGAGTCATAATCTAATTAAATTATAGTTTTTTTTGTGTACTTATTAATCTATATGAATCTTAGTAAATCTTCTAATATTAGCTCTCACTAATTATAAAGTTTGTTTTTTGTAAGCTTAAGTGTGAGACGTTGCAGGCTATACTCTATATCAAATTATTTTAGTTGTATATATTTTTTTCTTACCTATAGCATGAGCAAAGAAAAAAGACAAATTGTAGTACTTCCACCCATTAACATCTTGCATATAGACATCATTAAGTAAATTAATCATATTCAATGGTAGCCAACTTCCACCAAAAATAGTAACCATTGCAATGAGCATTCGATTAGTTCTTCTTTTCCTTTCTCGCTCAGCAGCTTCTTTCTTACTACTTTTATTAGCACCAGGTTTAGCTTTAGCTCTATCACTTAATTTTAAGCTGACTCGTACATAACAAAATGTAATGACAATGAATGGAAGTACAAATTGCATGAGAACTGTACAAGCTGAGAAAACTTGACGAATCTCATCACTCGGCCAACTTTCTGAACAAACGTATTTCCCTGATTCCTCCACTCGTTCGTATTGAAGAAAAATCCCATATGGTAATGTTGCTAGTACGGCAAAAGTCCAAATACTGATTATAATTATGAATGATGTTAGTAGTCTCATTCTTGGTTTAAATGGATAAATTATTACAAAAAAACGATCCACAGCTATTGATGTTAGAGTTAGAGTACTAATGTAAATTGATGTTCCTTGACTAAATGGCACGAGGTGACATAAGATTTGACCGAAGATCCATTCTTGGAGAAATGTGTAGAGTGGTGTAAATGGAACTGCGAGAGAGCAGAGGAGAACGTCGGAGAGAGCTAAATTTGTTATAAATAAATTTGTCACTGTTTGCATCCCCTTGTTACGGCCTACGACATAGCAAACGAGAACATTGCCAGTTATTCCTAATAAGAAGATTGTGGAGTAAATGACATAGAAAAAGGCTTGGACTCCAAATAAGTTTGTTAGGTCATCATCATTATCAAATTCTGAAGAGTTTCCATTAGGCCAGTAGTAGAGAGAGTGATTTAAATGCTGGTCGTCGTAAGGATCACTAGGGTAGAGTGGTGACCCATCGCTTTCCATCATTTGTTGTGTTTCTGTCATGTCAAGTAAATCAAAAAGAAAGTATAATTATAGGTTCTATTGCGTGTCTCACGATATCATAAGATCAGAAGTGGGTCGCTGTAAATTTTATAATGACTATAAGACGCAGTGAGCCAAGAGTTACTTGTAGCTCTGAGTCTTAATAGTAAAGTGAGCCAAGAGACCTGTGGGTCGCAACTATTGAGAAAAAAGCTGGTAGCTCTACTGAGTGTGGATTAGCACCACTCTCGTCTTGGCTTCTGGCCTGAGAACCACTGGAAATGGTTCTCCACTCTCACTCTCTTAAACTTTTCTCTAACCTCCCGTTTCTTAGTAAAAAATTTCACTGTGGACTATTCCTAGATGAGAAATAGCGACATGGTAGTGAATCAAAGAATTGTGTGAGTGTGAGCATCTGTTCTGATTGTTGTTTGAGTTACAAAAGAGTTCAAAATGTGGACCAGAGTCCAGAGCAACAAGGTTCAATACAATAAATATACAGATGTGCTTCAATTTGCAATATATAAAAAAGGCTAAGACTCTTTGGCTCTCTTTAGAAACCGAATAAAAGTGGAACAAACTTTTGTATCAAATGGTCCATCTGATCTCACGCTTCACTATATATCTAAGTAGTCATGTATGATTTAGTGATGTCTCTTCCACTACTTATAAATCCTTCTATTTTCTATATATGTGTCTTGTTGCCCATATAAATAATGTAGGACAACAAGAAAATGCTCTCAATTGAAACACTCTTAAGGAATGTCTAACTAATTTTCTCCTGGTGGGTCGTAGAGCCAAGAGTTACTTGGAGCTCTGAGTCTTAATAAACTTAAAGTGAGCCAAGAGACCTGTGGGTCGCGACTATTGGGCAAAAAGCTGGTAGCTCTACTGAGTGTGGAATAGCACCACTCTCGTCTTGGCTTCTTGCCTGAGAACCACTGGAAATGGTTCTCCACTCTCACTCTCTTAAACTTTTCTCCAACCTCACATTTCTTAGTAGAAATTTCACCTTGGACCATTCCTGATAAGAATTCCTCTGGAGCAAAAGGTAGAGTGATGTGATCGAGTTTAGTTAAGAAATGTCGAGTGTTTGGAAAGAGAGAAGAAGGTACGTGAGTGAGAAAGAAGAGTCATTTGGGAATTGGGAAAAAGATATGGAGAGCTCTCTATCTCTATCTCTCCAGTGTTCCATAAAGTTCCTCATGTCTCTCCAGCAGTTGTATGTTGTGCTGTAATGTATTTTGTTGTTTTGTTCTTGTAGGATAATGAAATGTGCTCTAGTGGCAAATTGCATTTTCAAAATTGCTCGACAAGTCTCTACAGAAATTTACGAGGAGCTCATGACAACTATCATCATCTATCTGCTCATCTCTATTGACACGTTGAGACAAGGGCTATGTTTATGAGCCATAAAAAACTAGTGGAGGAATTCTTATAGATTGCCAAGTGATCTATTGGAGCAAAGGTGTAAATTGAGATAGTAAAAAGTTTTTAAGCTATAGAGGTTAAATAGAGAGTACGTTTTATGTTTAGTGAAAATTGATACCGTAAGTCCAATCCTCATTAGGAGTAATGAGACTAATTGATTTATAAATTGTTGAATGAAATTTGAGACTTAAATTGAGATGATGTTGATAGTTCTAGAGAATTGGAGAAGGGTAGGCTAGGCTTCTATAATAAAAAGTCATTAGTGAACCGGATATATAACCTAACTATAAAAGTATCACTTGAGACGGCTTAGTAAAACCCTGGAAATTTCTATAGTGACAACTGAGAACCAAAGCTAAATCAGTGGAGAACCATTTCCAGTGGTTCTCAGGCCAGAAGCCAAGACGAGAGTTGTTCTATTCCACACTCAGTAGAGCTACCAGCTTTTGAGCCAATAGTTGCGACCCACAGGTCACTTGGCTCACTTTAGTTTATTAAGACTCAGAGCTACAAGTAACTCTTGCTCACTGCGACCCATAACTTAAAATTCTTAATAGCAACCTAACTAATTTAGTTAAAATATTAGAAGGAAGGCTCTTATGGCAAATTTCACGGTATGTAAATCCAAGTGGAGAACTTGGGAATAATTTTAGAGTGATAAGCAGCACTCTGGAGTAACTTGCTACCTTGTTGCTGCTGATGAGTGAGCATAGCGCTCTTCTCCAGCCGGAAAAGAATTATCTCTATTTCCTCTTGTTTCAACTT
>VCNE01005068.1:0-13230 GCA_009869805.1 Oncopodura yosiiana
CGGACATATCACGAACGAACAAATAGGTTTCGGCAGAATCGGGGACCACGATACTAAAATAGGACACGCGTGTAATATCGTTGGATGCTTTGGCCATAAGGCTCAAGAGGTTAATAAGTTGTTTTGATCGACCAGGGAGAGAGTAAAATGAGAGGTGTCTCACTCTGAATATCTCATGAAAAATTCAAATTGAATGTCGTCATGCAATCTTACAATTGCTTGGAATATTATATCATAATGCCATATGAGAATACAGAAATATTACGAGAGAGAAAGAGAGTTATTTTCATCATAGTATAAGAGAGCAATAATGAGTAGAATTATCAGAGACTACAGGAAATGGGAGTCAATTTATGAAAATTTTGAAATCAGTCTTATTAAACATTTAAAAGTTCGTGATTATGCAGTATAGTTGCACAGAATTCCTTGGAAAATAAGCTATATCGAATTTAAATTTCCAACTTGCTTTGATGCAAAAGTGTTATCACTTGCGACGTCAAACATTCGGGTTTTTTTGTTCAAGTCACCGTTCCGGAAATAAGGAATGATAAAAACGTGTGTATGTATGAACCATACGTAATTTATTATTAAACTCCGACACACGTCGAAGAGGGTAACCTGAATTTTTTTCAGTGATGATGATTATGACGCTTTTGTTATTCCAAGCCATATACATAAACCTTCATGGTTATAATGCGATCAATTGTAAACTCTTTATATCTATCTGCAGTTGCAGATAAACAGCTGGGATGATGTCATACAACAATACAGTTCATGTTTCTACATAAAATTACTACGTGTGTCACTTTTGTTATTGCTGATGATTCAAACAAAAATATATACAAAGAATACAGAGTCATTATAGCTTTAGAAGGTTTATACACCTGATGGTTTATAGTATTAATTAGCGAACGTAACATACATTGCGCAATTATAATATACATAGTTCATTGACTGACATAAAATTATTATATTACGGACTAAATATTTATCACAAACGTAAAAAAGCTACGTAATTTTTCCGTTCTATGTAAATATGTAATCGTTTTATACTTCCTAATAAATAAATATACCTACATGCATATATATAATAATTCTACCTATAAAATTTTTTTCAAAAGGTTTAAATAAAAAAAATCTCAGCTGAACTACATTTTTGAACACACTATGTACACCGGCTGTGTCAACATTTAAAGAAAAGTAGCAAGTTTTTGAACAATTTTCAGAATGAAATGGATAAGTAGTTGTTCAAATATATTCAAAAACTCTCTTCTTGGTTAGAATAACGCCGACCGACATGTTATATACAATAATAAACCACAATGTAAAAAAGGTGTGAATTGTTTATTTTTTAAAAAAATATAACCATCTCTCACTCTCTTTGCAAAATCCGATATTATATTATTTGTGTATTTAGATAACACAACATTCATAATAGTTTTTTCCTTATTGATCTACACCTGTGGCTGTTGGACGCATAAAATACTATTTATGGAATTACAATTTAGAAGAGAATCTTTTGAAATTCTCGTGTGTGAGAAATATGAAGTTAAATGCACTCCATATTTTATATTCTATCATGAAATATTTATGTGAGAACTGTCGGATTCTAAACGAAACCATCAACTCAAAAATTTCTCGTATATAAAGGTTTGGCTTAAGTAAGTGATGAGAGAGCGAACATTGCATTGTGAAATATATAAAAGAGTTGAAAAGAGGAGCACTTGTGAGGTGTGAATTGGTAAAAATTGAATTCTTGTTCATTCACAAATAAGTACAAACTATTATTCACTTGTAGGCGTGAAATGAACATTTCTTCTTCTCTCACTTGAGATTATAATAATATCTCTCTCTACTTATACTTGATTCATTCAGAGCTGAGTTCTCTCTCTCTCTCTCTTCTTAATTATATGCAAAGAAAATAAATTTCAAGTGCTTAAAATATGAAAATCTCTTAGCATCCTACACACAGTAGCAATGAACCAATTAGTATATAATGCGTAGGTGAAAATGGACTTTAGTTGCATTATGGGACTTTTTAATTAATATTCAGATTCTCTTTTTACCCCTTTTTGTTGATTTCGATCCATTAGTAAAGTATTCTTCTCTGGCTTAATAGGATTCTCTTTTTTTGATGGCTCACACCTGTGCTTTTGATGGTGAGAAGTGCTCTTTTCTTCTCTATACCTGTTCCTTGTGCAATAATGTGTACATGTGTCAGAAAAAGAGAAGTAACGCAAATGAGAAACTGTGAATGTACATTTAGAACAGTTGTTGGTAGTGTTGAAGAGCAATCTTCTCCTTTCCTCTGTCCAATTTAATATATAAGTAAACAATCCGTTCAAAATAGAACAGCAAACAAAACATACATTGTGATGTTCCTTTCTTATTCAACATTTCTCTGCCATAAAATACGACTATGATGCATACATATAAGTGAACAAAAAGAAGAAAAGGTTGAATATAATACATAATATGACACAAAACACTTTGTGAGGTGATGGATGATGGTCAATACATTTTACATAGTACATAGTATAAAAAGGCAGATTTTCTTTAGCTTATTGAGAATAATGGGCAAGATCCTCCGGAAAGCTGCAAATTCTTTCTTTCTATGTATAAATAATGTATTACATCATCTGAGACAAGTAGTCAATTTCATGCTCACTTATTCTTATTCTGTCTTCTGTGTGTAGGAAAATTTATGAAAGAAATCTTGACATTATGATCGGTCCTTTTATTTTTCTATTGTGGTCTACATATAACACATTGTGGTTTATATTGCTCAATAGTTTCTTTTCTCTCGTCTTGATTTCATGGGCAACTCCACTTTCTTTTTGTAAAAATGTTCACAAACACAAAGGATGTTTTAGTGACTTTTAGTTTGCCACCCCTACTTACTTTTTTTTGGTCTGTGTCCTTTTACTAGTGTAAATAAACTCAGTTTTTTGTCTACTATTGAAAGCAATTTGTCATCCCAATTTAAGAAATGAATGAGAAACTTAATATAGGAGATAAAACATTATTTTACACCGGACGGATGCAGAAGGGAAAAAAGCAAGTAAACCAATACAGAAAGTGATGATGTAAGACGTCATTTAGTTTAAAATGTGTTGAAAATGAAACTCGAAAATTTTGAACAGATTGGTTTGGATAGAAACGGTATTTTTTGTATTGTTGACATTTAGTTAGTTCTACTAAAAAGTAATGTTAGTAGGTGTAATATGCTTGAGTTCTCAACTTAATCAATTCTCTTCTGCTCTGCTTCTTACATACACACTCAGAGAGAGAAAGAGTATAAAAGAGAGATAAAATAGAAAGATGAGATGATGACGATGAGTCTAAAAGTAAGGAAAAGCGTTTTAAATTCTTCAGTACTCATGAATTAGTTACTTTACTAACATGAAAGACTATAGTATATATATTATCAACTCAATGCTTTATTACTTATGCCATTATCTCTATTATATAAGAAAGCTTGACTTTCACTCTAGCGTAAAACTACTTGATATATAATAAATAATGATTTAATTAGTTCAAAGTTAAGAAAGTGAAGTTGAGTCAAGTTGTGAGAGACTCATATTATTAAATATGTAGTAATAACTTAACTACAGAGAAAGAAAGTAGTAATTTGAACAAAGTGAAATTTAAAATTCATAGAATATATAGTTACTCTTTTAAAGAGGATATATGGCTATGTATATAATAATATGTAAAGTGCCTTCTCTCTCTCTCTCGTTGTGTTTGTACTTTTTATATATATTATTACTCAACTGAAAATTTTCTCCTACTCAAATTTCCAAAGAACTAATATCAAAAGCTCTACACATTTGTCCGGAAATGGGAAAAAGAGCAAAGTCTTTCGCTCACCTCAACTCAACCCACATTTTCCGATTAGCTTTCGGCTATTGTATTATTACTTTATAGTCAAATACACTTGGCTTTGCAGTCAACGATTGACAACTATGAGAGAGAAGAAGAACATATTATGATGGCAAAAGAGAGAGACTAGCTTAAAGGGTTATACAAGATATATTAGAGTAATAAAACCAAAATCAGACAGTCGGATGAGTGAGTGAGTGAACCTACTAAGTTCTGATCTTCTGACAAGTGTAGACAATAGACATGAACTAAAAGAGATGATGTGGGAAACGTTATATTGAGGGAATTGAAAGAGTATTAGCATAGATATTGATGCTTGAAGGCCTTTTAGCTCTTCATCAAACTCTCTTGGATGGAAAAAGGTTCTCATCATATCCTTCTCTTCTCGTCATCTCTCTTCACTTTACTATAGTAGTCACAATCGTAGGAGGGTTAGTGAAGCAATATTGTCGACAGCTTTCTTCCTTCAAGCAGTGGTTGTGGTGAGAGATAGCAAAAACCTAATAAATGTCTACTATATACCAGTACAACAACCAACCAAGAGAAATAAAAAAGCCTTTTCTAGCAAATATACAGTGTCCCACATGAATTCCTTTTTCTATATATGTCGAGAGACTTGTAATATGTATCAGCATGTATATGTAAATTGAAAATCAATTTTGGAAATCCTTTTCTTTTTTCACAAGCACTAAAAGAGGCAGAGCTTATAGAAAACTTACAATATGAATTCTTTTGTATCAACAATTTCAACAATAGTTTATACATGTGCCATGCATCACGCAAGAGTTTCAAGTGGACATAGAAAATACAAGTGACTGACGCATCAAGTTTTTCTCATTCAGAATGGACACGAGCCCATACTGAGTAGAATTTTTGGTAGTGCATTGCTCTTGAAAAATAAAGAATACACACTTTATTCTCATCATCTCTCATCTTTGTTGTACATATTATATTTTCTAAAAGATAGAGGAGAAGAAGAGTAGAAGTAGAGAAGAACTCATCGTCATTTACTTTTGTAATGTACAGTTATAGATATATACTCAACATTGTCCACAAAGTGAAGTGAGGAATAAATAATAGTGGCAGACGACTAGAGCACAGTTGTGGTATTCACTTGATTCAATTTTGGTAAAGTGACGACTCAAGGGTTTTTGATGATAGAGAGAGAGTGGGATGATATGTTGAAAACATTCAGCAACAATTTTATATTATTTGTAGGAAATGAAATTTTGTTATTGAAATTCAGAAACGTGATGCTGGCATGATGCATTTAGGAGCTGAAAAAAGACATCAATTGAAAACAACCACAGAAAATCAGTTTTTACATATGCGCTGCCTGTTTGGTTAATTTTGAAGATTTGAATAAAAATTCTGTAAGCTTTACAGTATAAAGCTTATAATATATTAGGAGTTTATTAGTGAGAATGTCAATCATGCATTCAGCTCAAAGGCGGCCACTATATAATTTGTCAGAGAGAGAAGAGATTATTTCATATTATATTTTCCACCAACCTGCTCATCATATTCAATAAAGAACAAATAGCTCCCAGCTCATCATCATCTCTCTCTTCCTCTTTAATACTCTTCGGCTCATAGTACATCATCTTTTCTAACCTTGAAAAATATTATATCCGTATTTTATTAAGCTGTTGAGCATGAGTGATCAACAGTCATACACTATAGCTCAGTTTGTTTCTGACCAAATGCTAGCTAAGCTAGCTACTAAACGTGTTTAGAAAAAAAGAAGGGTCAAATTTATAAACAGTGAACAGATCCTTTGGATTTACAGTTCATTGTTTTCTAATTTAATGATGATTGACATAAATCGCTCTTTTCAATAACTCTCTCAGTCAGTCGAGTCGCCAATGTGAAAAATAGGGAGCCGCGTTATCTTTCTCTTTTAGAACAAAACGATTGAATGTTGTTAAATGCTTCTGAATGATGCTTCCATTGCAAAGTGAGACAGATTTATTATTCTATTCTTCCATTTAAGCCACTGAATCTGACTTTTTATATACATTGTTACTTTTCACATCTGTATATAAAATTATTACTAAATAGAGACATGAAAAAGCAACTATAACCAACAAACTCACACTTGTATATTATTCATCTCTTTTCTCCCGTGAAATTTGAGTAAATTGCAATCTCACCCATCATATTATATTTATCCTCTATTATTCACTTCATTGACCTGCTCCCTTTTCCGTTGATGTTTGTCATTTTATAAAATATTTTGTTATATTTGTATGAATGCAGTCACTTTGAAATGCATCTAGAAAATTATACGCCCACAACCGCCCATTAAATCATAACAACAAATTTTCTTTTTATGATACAACAGCTCAATCTGGACATTTAAACAGAGAAAGAAACTTACTTCCGGGACTGAAAATGACATTTGGGTGCTCAATAACTTTGATTCTTATCATTCTCTTCCCTATTTCCTACCAATATCTCAAAATCAAAAACTTTTAGGGAGAGCTATTAGGTCAATGCATATTATTCTGTAATAGATATCCTTATAATAACAGTTGCTTTTACAAATTGAGCAAATGTTTTGCTACCATTCAAGAGTCGAGATAAATTATATGTAATTTGGTCATAACTTTTTGGCTATCATTCATTTTGTATTATTAGAAAAAGAAAAAGGTGTGAGGTTTCATCATGACTGGTATTTGGTTTCTACTACCTTTTGGCATTCTGCTGACAATCACAATAAAGGTCTCACTAACAAAAAAGAGAGAAAGAGAGAGAGGAAGTTGCGTGCATTCAATTCATTTTCATAGTCAGTGTCTCCTTATCATATGAAGGCTAAAGGCACAAAGTTATATAATGGATCCTTATTGTCTGATCCTTCTAACAAAAAAGGTGAATGAATAAGGCGTATCATGAATGTAAGTGAGAGACGAGATGGTTCCTTTTTCCTCTCTCGTCCAAAATACTTTGTGTTTATAATATGAATAATATGACTGTGACCCTTTAAAAAGCATCTGTACATTATAGTATAGTAGCACCCAAGAGTATATGTATGGCATTAATTCATTTTTCACATTCATAATAGTTCTCTTCTGAAAGAACTCATAATATATATAACGTACATATAAGAAGAGAGGTGAGTAAATAGTAAAATGCTTTTGAATCAGAGAGGATTTCTATTTTACTCGCTCGCTCTCTCCCTTTTTGGTTGTTATATCACGAAAAACTCTAACTAAAGCACCTCTTCACTAAATCCTCTTTGGATTCATACAAAAATAGAGAAAAGGCAGTTCGTTTACTGAGTAGTACTGTATACAGTAAGATTTTTTTTTACAAAAGAAATGAAATTTAGCATTAAGAGGTGCATTATGAGCTTTTAACATGTCTACAATCATTACTCATCATCAAATGAAAGAGTTACTTTTGTGAACTTTTAACACTAAAGAAAATGTGTAGAAGAATCATCTTTTTTACCTGACAAGATGTGTAATTTCATTTCCTGTCTAAAAAAGTAAAAAAAACGATCCTTTAAAGAATCTCAACTGACCCCTGAAGTAAACTAAAAGTACTCAATCCTTTTTTCTACTTTTTGTTATGAAAAGAATCTGTGACAGATTAAATTAGAGAAAACTACTTGAACTTGAGATAAGTACTACCAAAAGTGCTTGTTGTCACAAACCATGCAAAATGAATTGTATTTTTATATTATTGACATTGACATGAGAAGGGTTAGTAGTAGAGTAAATATGAACATGTGGACAAGTTTACCTCATCAATGTCTGTCTATACATAATATTGAAACTTTTACTATGAATCAACTCTTTGACTCTCTCTGTTGATGACAATATTTGAGACATTGTATATAAACTGCACCTACTGACTGACATATTAACAATACGATGTCTATTTGTATTTATTGACAAGACATGATATATTTAGCTTGTGTAGTTTTTTTTCTCTCTTTCTATACTACTATTTAAAGATGGTCAGTAAATATGTGTTTAATGACAATATGTATTTAATAACTGATTTATGAAGTAGGATATTTTGGTACGATTGTTTGCTAGATACACAAAACAGTGTATTACTACAGTCTTTTTTTACTAAACTTACGCACCTTGCTAACCAAAGAAAAACAAACAGCTAGAGAGAGCTAAGTTATCCTATTTGAGGGAATCACTTTTTATATAATTTTATTTTATTAAGGAATTAATAATATTTGAAGAACTCATTATTTGTATTTATGCTCTATCTCTTTATGTGTATAGTATAACATACAAGGTGTATACATAAAAATAAAAAAGGGCACACGTCTAAAATTCAACAAGACTGACTGAGGGAGATATCGAGCAAATATTTAGAAAACGAAAGGCAGCAGAGTTGTAGTTTTTAAATTAAATTGAAACAAACAAGAAAATATAGATATACCGTATATCATATACGGTACTGACTTTACGAGACGATTTATTTACTAATAAAGTGTTATAAACACAATTTCTTCATGTCAAAAATTACTACTAATATTTAGTAAACCAATGATTATATTCTCCCCTTTTTGAAAGTCGAATTGCACAAAACTACACACAAGTGCCTTCTGTTGGCTTTTCTTTACGTTATCACATATTACTGAAAATTGATTTTATAGTTACTGTAAATATATGTACAAAACGTATAATTTCTGAAACTTATTCTAATTTGTCTTACTTTTTTTGATTACAACGATATATATTACAAAAGGTTCGAAGAAAGTATTATTATTTAGCATTGAGAAACAATGCTGATTGTCATAAAAGTATTATAATTCATTGCAATTACAAGTGAAACTTACATTATGCGAGACATACATACTTATACTTACATACAAATACACAATATATTATTTACATTACAATTACTCAGAAATCTATCACTAATGCGAATTATCATCTTCTAATTGATCTAATGGTGGTGGTGAGGGTTGAAGTTGTTGTCAATTGTTGACACCTCTTTCTTCTATGCCATCACTCTCTGTGACTAGTGCTCTTTCTAAAAATTACTCTTCCTTCTTTATAACGTTGACTTTCTTCAGTAGCAAATTCATAAATCCATCCTAGCTTTGCATCACAATTTTTACATGAGACATCTCTCACCATATGCCTTCCTGTCAACATTACACGATCTTGTACTTCACTGTAATTATAAAATTCAACATTTAAATACCCCAAAAACAAAAAGAAAATTGTGTCTGTGACTCACTACCTATAATTGAGATTAACCACTTTACTAAATAGAAAGGCTCTGCCAGTAGCTCCTGTAAATCTTGTACTAATTAATTCTCCACGATTTGTCAAAAATGTGTCACAGGAAGCACATGAAAATAAACGAGCTGCCACCCATGTGCTCTAGAAATATTCTTCCCATCTTCAATCTTTTTAATTTTAAGGTTTTCTGCAAGATCTAAAAACATTTGAAAGAAATATGTTGTGAAATGTCAAAAATCAATATCAAAGTGAAACATGACTTTCAGAATTTGGTTTTTACCTTATAATGATGTTAAATTGCTCCAATATGTTGTACTCACAAGTCAATTAGAAAACAGCCAACTGTAAAGAACTTGTAAGTATATTTTTGTAAATATTTTGAACAATATTTTTGTTTTTGTTGTTACTACGTCCTTTTCTCAGCTGATGATAATATCATTGACCTCGATTTCTTCACATGCGTGAGAAATACGCCGCTAAATTCATATTACAATATTGGAAGAAAAACTTGTGCCGAGTGTGAACAGTGAAGTGTGAGAGATTGAAAGTAAATAATTTTGATTTGGCAATAATTGAAATACTAATTAATTTCAGATGTTTTTAGTACACTCAAAAACAGCATGTCATACTGTATGACTATTATTAGTCTATGAATTGATTTACTGAAAGCAAAGATCATTTGTTTTTGTGAAATGTAAGGAAGTAATTTCATCATCCATCCAATAAAAAATGTCAAAACCCAATTTAGCAAATGATTTGCGATTAGTCTTAAATGGATTAGTCAAAGTTCTCGGATCACACTCAGCAATTGGAAGAGCAAGTTGTGAAACAAAATGGAATAATTCAAGTCTTAGAAAAGCTGCTGAAGAAGGGCCTCAAACAATAAAAAAATCTGTAAGATATCAACATGAGACATTTATTAAATTGTGCTTATTGTTTGTTTCTCCCTTTCATTTAGATTCTCTCAACTGATGTCAAAGATGTAATGCAAAGAGCATCAATGGTTCCTGAAGGAATAAAACAATTTGCATCAGTAGCAAGTACTCATGTGAAGCCACCAAATATATTTTCTAGTAGTGCAAGTAAAAAGTCAACAACTGAAGAAGCTATAAAAACTCAAATTTATACTGGAAGTGACTCTGAAGATGAAGGAATAATGTTTATAAAAGAAGATGAATTGGAAGGATTATTTATCAAATCATTAGGAGTTGAAATTTTACAGCAAAATGCTGATGGTAAAAGATAAAAAGTCAACAACTGAAGAAGCTATTAAAACTCAAATTTATACCGGAAGTGACTCTGAAGATGAAGGAATAATGTTTATAAAAGAAGATGAATTGGAAGGATTATTTATCAAATCATTAGGAGTTGAAATTTTACAGCAAAATGCTGATGGTAAAAGATATCAAGAAGAAATGAATAAACAAATTAGAGCTACAAGAGAGGTTTCATCATCGTCTTCTTCTCATTCAAATCTTCAACAGGATTCTTCTAGTAATACAACGACAAGTCATAGTCCATACTCTACAAGTGCTTCTAGTTCAATTGAATTACGTGAAATTGGATCAGAGTTATTCCAATCATCTTCTGTACTTTCACCGGGTTTTGAGAAACCTGTAGAAATCCTTAAAGAAAAGTTACCACCACCGAAGAAACAAGAACCTATTATTAAAGTTGAACCAAGAAAAAATGTGAAACCATTATCCAAAAAGAGGCCAACTTCGGTAAGGGTTTTTTTAAAATAAATCTAATTGCCTAATAAATAATAAAAACTTTTGTACTTTATTTACAGCAACTTGGAGAAAGTTCTAAAGAACGTAAAGTACCAGCAACAAGAATAAGTCGTTTAGTTTCTTATGGAGGTTTAGCTGCAGGGCTTGGAATTGGAGCTTTAACAGAAATAACAAAAAGATCTTTAGGCTTAGTTAATCCAAATGAAAAAGGAGCTAAATTATCAGAAAGTCCATTTCTTACAGAGGCTAACGCTACACGAATTGTTGATACGCTATGTACAGTAAGAGGAGCTGCTTTAAAAATTGGACAAATTCTTAGTATTCAAGATAATTCAATGATAAATCCACAATTACAACGTGTTTTTGAAAGAGTTCGTCATTCTGCTGATTTTATGCCAAATTGGCAAATGGAAAAAGTATTGATTAATGAATTTGGTGATGATTGGAAATCTAAACTTGCTGAATTTGATAATACACCATTTGCAGCAGCAAGCATAGGACAAGTTCATTTAGGAAAATTACTTGATAATAGACCAGTAGCCGTGAAAATTCAATACCCAGGTGTTGCACAAGGAATTGATAGCGATATTGATAATTTAGTAGCTGTTCTAAATGTTTGGGATATTTTACCAAAGGGTATTTTTATTGACAATATTATATCAGTTGCAAAAAGAGAATTATCATGGGAAGTTGATTATATCCGTGAAGCAGAATGTGCAAGAAAATTTCGTCAACTATTAGCACCATTTCCTGATTATTATGTACCCGATGTAATTGATGAAAAAACAACAAAACAAATTTATACAACAGAACTAATAGAAGGGATGCCTATTGATAAATGTGAAACATTAGATCAAGATTCTAGAGATCGTATATGTTTTCTATTATTGGATCTATTTTTTAGAGAATTGTGTGAATTTCGTTTTATGCAAACAGATCCTAATTGGTCAAACTTTTTGTACAATACAGAAACTAAACAAGTAAGAAAAAGAGGATATAATTTATAATTTTTTTTCATTAATTTTTTATTACTTTTGCATAGATTGGCTTACTAGACTTTGGAGCATCACGTGAATATAGTAAATCATTTGTGGATAAATATGTAATGATTCTAAAAGGAGGTGCTGATAATGATCGAGAAACTGTTTTGAAATATTCTAAAGATATTAAATTTCTAACTGGTTATGAATCAAAATTGATGGTTGATGCACATTGTGAAACTGTGATGATACTTGCTGAAGCATTTAGAATTGGTGACAAAGCTTATGACTTTGGAAATCAAGAAATTACTTTGAAAATTCAAAGATTAGTTCCTATAATGGTCAAAGAAAGATTATGTCCACCTCCAGAAGAAATCTATTCACTTCATCGAAAATTATCACGGTGTTTTTCTTTTATGTGCTAAGCTAAAAGGACGCGTTCAATGTAGACCTATATTTGAAAGAATTTGGAACAATTATCAATTTGAATCAGAAATTTCAACATTAAAAGATTCTACTACAACAGACAATGCAGATATTAGAATATCAACCACTAGCTCAGTATAATATCATTGCCTTACATTGTTTTATCTCCTTCCTTGTGTAGTAGTGAAGTGAAATGTAGTTTTTCCTACTCAGTGAAATAAAACAATTAGATAATTTTGAAACAAATAACCATTTAAATTATTGATGCATTACAACTGTATTATTATTGTACTGTCAGAAGTTATTTCATCTCATTTAACTATTATATAGCGGAAACGTCATACTAAAATGGCATTTTGACATGATACTAATTTGAATGCACCAAAATACAATGATCATAATTGTCTTTTGCAAACATCCTTGTTACTATATGAAGTTAAGGTGCTCCCAAGAAGAAGATGTGAATCAGTTGTCAGTCACTCTGTCATTCAACCAAAGCTACAATACAGACAGACAGATAAACATTGTCATATTTTTCATCGTCATACTTTCATATTGTTAATTTTTAATATCTTTGTGAATACATCCTTTTACTTCTTCTTGCCCTTACAAGCAAACAGAATGAGCAGTTAAGACTAGTCTCAGTCAGTTAGCATAGATAATGTATGGTATGGTAATGATCATATAAGTAGTACATGATTGTCATAATGACTGCAATAAATAAATCATTAGCAAATGATGAGAAATCACACAAGGAACTTATTATTGATTGATGATCTTCCTCAAACTAAAACTGATAGCCTAAAGTATCCAGAAATTATTAGAAAAATTAGCAATAACAGGAAACTAATCAAAGTAAGTTTCATGGCTAATCTTTGATTTGACCACAACACGAGTCTAATTTATTTTCAACAATACAATGATAATGATATAAGATGATGTCATTTGTTCTAAAATCGATTTAGCTATGCAAATAGCATAATACAAGAA
>VCNE01005071.1:0-14300 GCA_009869805.1 Oncopodura yosiiana
TTGTAAAAGTAAAATCACTCACTTCTACATTTAAACCTTTTGATACTGAAGTCAAATATTCAAAAGCATTAAGTGATACAATTATATCTCCATCATTCGGTGCTATTTTAATTGTTCTATTATCTCTAATTTCTCCAGATAAAATTAAAGATTTTTCATCAAGTTTATACGGTGCTCGTCCAACTAATTGATTACTATTTGATGCTACAGGAATTGTAAATCGTGTTGGTTCTCTTTCCCAAGAAATTATACAGCCATGAGGATTTGTAAGAAATTCATATCTTGTAAATATTGTTGATTTGTCATTTTGTTGTTGCTGACCTGGTGCAAATGCAAAGCCACTGAGTTCATCAAATCGACCTCCAACGAATGTTGTCACACCATTTTGTTGATGTGAGACACGAACAATGTAATGTCCATTGTTGAATTGAGTTGTTGGAACTCGTGACGCAATGACGTCACCTGTCATAGCTGGTACCCATTGTAATGGACAAGGTAATTGAACAAGAGCAGCCACTGTTGCTTGAACTGTCAACAACAATATTGACAATAATGATGTACGGTAACTCAACATTTTTAATTTGAGATGTATTAAATTCAAGAGAGAAAGTTGCAATGAAATGTCTTATCAGAAAAGCAAAAAAGTCAAATGTATAATTATAATCACACTTGATATATGTACATCATATTTATTATTGACATTGATTGATTGACAGTTATAATAATTTTTTATTGAGTTGTGAACAAGCATTAAGAGCATCATAGGGCGCAATAACAAATTGAGGACTAAATGCTACACTCCCTGAAAATCTACCTGTTTCTTCTACTAAAATTGCTTCACCATCAGCTACTCCAAATTTTCCATCTTTTTCTAATATTTCTGCAACTTCTTCGGATGTAAGACCTGGAGCATAATATTTACCAATAGCTTTAAAACCTACATCGAAATCTTCCAACATTGATACAGAAGAGCATAATTTAACTGAAGTATATGCAGGAACAATGACTTCTCTTGAAATATCAATTTCATATGAAGTTTCTATTGCTACTGACTCATTTCTATATGAATTTTCAGCATAATTATGACACATATTAATTGGTGGAATTGGAACATCTATAGCTTCATCTTCATCTTCTCCATCTCCTGGTTTGATACCTACTTTTGCATTAATATTTAAACATGTTTTAAATACATGTTTACTATAACTTGATGATTCTACAATACTTTTAGTAGTTACGCTCTTTTTATGAGAAATTAATTGTGATATATTTACAGGACTATTATTAACAATTTCTTCAATACCTATGAAATCTTTGGCTCTATTAAAAACATCGTCATCAAATTCAAACTCACTAATATCTAAATTTAATCCTACTGCATGAGAACGTAATATTTGAAAATCTGTGGTAATAATTTTTGTCTCATTATCTTTTCCAGCTATTAAGAGCTGAGAATTTGCAATTTCACCAGAAAGTAAAGTACCATTTACAGATACACGACCAATATAAGTATGATAACCATTTGAAACTGGAATTTCAAATGTAGGCTCACGGTTTGTTGACCAAGAAATAATACATTTATGTGGATTAATTAAAATATCAAATGTATTATTAGTTACAACTTGTCCTTCATAAGAAACAAATGATGACTCTAATTCTACATCATAACGACCCCCAATATAACTTCCATCAAGCATTTGAGCTCTTGCTACATATTGGTGTTTATCTTTATCTCCAGTTGTTATTGCATTTGTTGGAACATTATCTCCAGAAACCATCAATTGCCAATCAAGTGCACATTTAATGATAGCTTTATTACTTTCAGAATCTGGACACCAATTTCCAAAACAAATTTCGGACTCAGTTCCTTGACCAAAGGGATATTTATGTGATGTTTTCAAATAAAATAATCCTTCTTTCCTAAAAAAAATAATTAAAAAAATTGTTAGTATATGTATGGTTTAGTTAATTTTTAAAAAAATAACCTACTCAGAAGTTGCAGAATCTCCCATATAATTTGTATGATTTGATTTACAAAGGCCTCTATTATATTCTTCCCATGTACTACATTTTCTGGAAGGAAAAGCTTTTCTATGATTAACACTTTCTGCCATAAGATCCCATACTCGACTGTGACTACATATAAAACTAAAAAGTCCATTGCAACCTGGCTGCCTTTGACCACCATTGGGATAAAAATCAACATGTCCTAATGGATCTGTGAATCCAAGTCCAATTCTTGGTTGTTGTGGTGGTGGTTCATCATTAGCATTTGTATGAATAACATCTAGAAATATTACATCAGAGCGTGCTAATCGATTTGCATCAGAAACATCCGTAAAACTTGGTGCTGCAGGGTCAAGAGCAGTTATTCTATTGAGTTTTGGATTAGTAAATTGCTTAGCTGCAAAACCCATTACATGAGCACCCAGTGAATGTCCAATTAAATGAAAATCTTCAAGACGAGCTACACCGCTGGAAATTAAATAATTAATTAACTCTGCTATTTTTCTCCCGACAACTCTTGTATCTCTTGCAGATTGACAATAATCTAAACTTATTTCGCAATCTCCAGCAAGGTCTTTCCAATCAACTAAAATCACATTTGAACTTGTTCTGTGTTCCAAATAAGCTATATAACAATTTTGAGTTAGGAATATACAACTGAAATTAACAACTATTAAATTACATTAAATTTTAGTATATAATACCATCTTTCAGTAATATAGGACCTTCACTCGAGGCATCACTGAGAAAACCATGAGCAATGATTTTAACTGGAGCATTGCGAACATAAAATGTTCCAAGGTCTCCACCAATTTTAAGATCAAATGGTGCATTTCTATTTGCTCTAAGAAAAACAATAAAGACGAATTAAGCATTAAAAATCTATACTATAGTTAGTACTGATTACTTTGTGTAGAGATCAAAATCAATTCCATCAGTATTTACTGTAGAATTGTCAGCATTCAAAATACACCAAAACCAATCCCAAGGAGGATTTTCCAGACAAAAAAACTTTTCTTCAGTAGAAACTTTAGCTTCATTGTTAGAAATGTTACAAGAAAGTAACAACAATGCTATAAGGAGCTGGAACATTTTAGTATGTACTATAGTATATGATTATGTACTTCACACTATTATGCCTGTAATTGAAATGAACATATATTATATGAGTATAGTAAAGCTTTGCTTCTCATCACATAACTTTATGATATGAGATATGTAAATGAATATGCATATGACGAATACAGAGAAGATGTATATATATTATCAGCTACTGTCAATCAATTTTTTATTATTATTATTTATTTCAATTTACATAAAATTAAAGAATTAATTTTTTAGCTCACTTTTTCTAGAAACTTTATTTTTGCCTTTAACCATTCTACGAATTTCTGCCTTGCGATTAGCAATTTCAACTGTTGACATATTTTTATGTTTTATTCCTTGATTTAATTTGTAAATATTTGATGCAATTTTAGCACAACCATTTGGATCATCAATAGGTAAAATTATAAATTGTGTTGTTACGACCATAGTTCCAGCTAGAGAACCACTCATTTCAACACTAACTTCATTTCCTTCTTGATTACCAACAATTCCATCTTTAGCCAAGATTTGTACAATTTCTTCAGAAGTTAATCCTGGTGCACTGTATCGTCCTTGACAAGTATAATTCATGGTATAATCTTCAGCAACATCAACAGTTGAACAAATAGCTACAGATGTAAATCTTTCAACTACAACTTCTCTTTGAATCATAACTTCATACTCTTTACGATCATGAAATTGATTAGTTCTTACTCCATCTGATTTATATTGATATGAAATGTCAATTTCAGCACCAATAACTAACTCTGCATCATCTGTACCCAAAGTTAATTCAGGTTGAAAGTTTGCATCAAAATTAAAAACATGACCCCATGTGAAACTATTATACATTTTAGTTTCTTGTACAACTTTCTTCTTGTGAGTAGCAACTTGTTTTACAGTTGTATCTGCTTGATTTATAATTTCATCTGTTCCAAGCATATCTTTATTTCCATCATGATGATTATTAAAAAATTGAAATTTGACTAGTTTTAATGATAGTCCTTGTGAATAAGATTTTAATAGTATCATAGATTGATGTTGTACCAACTGATCCACTTGAAGATACATATTTAAGTTGTCTTGAAATAATTTTCCCAGCAAGGATTTGATTATTTACAACAGCTCGACCAATTTTTTCATCAGATTTGTAATTAGCAGCATGAATTCCATTATAAGATCTTTCCCATTTAATAATACAACCATGAGGATTTGTTAGAATTTCATAAGAGTCAGAACGTGAGATAGTATTTGAATTTAAAATTCCAAAACCTTGTCCAGTTTGTTTAATTCATATAACCACCTGCATAATCATTTCCAACTTGAATCCGAATTATGAAATATTGCTTAGCATCATTTGTTGGTACACTTGTTGATGGTGGTGTATCTGAAGAAGTCATATTAGTCCAAACAAATGGACATTTAATGAAATTGTTGTCATTTCCAAATGTATTTGAAACTAGTAGTAGTAGAGTTAAAACTCCAGTAATTTTTGATAGCCTGTGAGTCATCTGTAATAAATAAATTTATAATAATATTAAGAGATTTTTTATTTAATTTAAAGTGACTTGGGCACTTAAGTATTATTATACAAGATGTTACCTTTAGATGGCGTCGTGAAGCAGAACAAAATGGCGAGCAATATACTGAAAATGCTGCAATTAAGTTCTGATGATGTTTGTAATAACTTAAGTTTGTTGTTAATACATATCATCATCATCATTTCCTGTGTATAATTGGATTCATGTCATTTCAATTACCTGTCAATCAATCAAAAAATTAGTTAAGTACAAGGTGAAACTGTCAGTCAAGTATATTCACGTGTAAAAAACAATTAGAAGGTTAAGGTTACTTTTAATTTACTTGTTACATGTCAAATTAAATAAATCAAACGGCGACAGTTGCTCTTCATTTGTCAATCAAAAAATTGTTTTTTCCAAGAAAATGCTCAAGTATATTTTGACATTAGTTGTTTAAACACTTATAGAAAAGGTCAAAAGTGTCAACACGAGCGCATAATTATGGCACCAAAAATTATTGACTCTAATTGAAACTGTCAACTAAATTAAATTGAACATGCTGCCTGTCAATCAGAAAATCTAAACTAACATGACACTTTTTTCTACAAATTAAATAAGTGTCAACTTTTGACAACGTAATTAAATCAATTTAGGTTTAGATCAAAAGTCATTTTACTCAAGTATTACAACACGTGCCAAAGGTCACTTTCAATGTGAAAGTCATTTCAAGCCACCACAAATTATCATTAATTGTAGTAATTGTCAGCAGCATCTGACTTCACTGACATCTAGCAAGTGTTAAACAATTACCAAGTTCCAAAGAAAATGTTTCCAAAGTCATTTTCATCACTCCTTATTTTCTTCGCATCATCTTTACTACTAGTATCAAAGTGCATTGGTTCTTCAGAATCAACACAATTAAAATGTCATTTGGTTTGGAAAGAAGGTAGTAATGGTGATCAAATACCTTCTAATTCAGTTAAAACAGGAAGTGACGGTTTAATCATAACAAGAGCACTTATAAACAATGAAACTTTAATTACTGGTACATATGATACTCAACGTGGATTAGCATTTTATTCACTTGAAGGATATATCAGAGAGTTCAACTGTTTTTGAATTTCTAACAAATCCTCACGAATGTAAAGTTAAATGGGTTCCTGCAACTAATGGGCAAATTCCAACAAACTTTTCTGTTGAGACAGAAAATGGATCTTCAAAATATATTTCAAGAGTTTCTGATTCTACTTATGGAAATTTATGGTATACAGGAGAATTGAAAAGATCAAATCAATATGTATCAATAGCATTTGATGAAGATACTACACATTTATTTTATTCATATCAAGTTTTGGCTTCATATTCTGATGGACTTGAATTAGAAATTACAGATTTTGAATTTGACACTGATCCTTTTGGAGATGAGAATGATTTTCTAGGATATGATGAAATACAAAATCATTCTCCAGCAACAATTGTACAGACAGTTACTCATCGTAAAAAAGTAACAGAAATATATAAAATCACAACAAATAAAACATGGACATCACATAGAACAACTGTAGTCAAAACAAAAATTTTATTTTTTACAAGAACTAAAACAACACATCAAAATTGGAATGAAGCTACAAGTGAAACTATTGAGACTACTGAAACAAATGAAATTGTTGTCAGTCGACAAGTCAGAGTTCCACCTTATACTTCAATACAAGTTTGTTCAACTATTAGTATGAAAGAAGGGGGTGAAATTAATTATATTAGCAAAGGAATTTATACAGCTCGTGGATTAAGTAATGAAGAAATTCTTGAGTTACTTCATCAGGAAGAAGGTTTAGAACAAGCTGAAATTATTGGTGAAGATGTTGTTATTGAAGGTCTAACTGGACAAATTCAAGTTTCTGTAGCGTTGAATACAGAATTTTTTGTAAATCCACTTGGGACAAAAAATGGTTGTACTGATATGAGAAACCGACATTATAAAAAAATTAACTAAGAATGCTATAAAAAAATAAATAAGTACATAAGAGATGATATTATATAGATATAATATTCTTGATTTATTATTATTATTAGTCATACAATTTAATTCCTTTTGTTGCATAATTATCTTTTGCAACTTGTTTACACATTGAACCATACTCTGACTCTACCGCAAAGAATTCAGTATTTAACGATAAAGCTCCATAAAATACTCCTTCAATTGGTACAATGACTTTTCCATCAACAATCTGAGCATCTGAAATACCTTCAGATATTAATATTTCATATATTTGCTCTGTAGTTAATCCTGGAGCTGAGTAATATCCAGTTGCATTGTAATCAGCCTTGATATCATCTTGAAAACTAACTGTAGAACAAACAGATACAGAAGTGAAAGGAGGTACAATGATTTCCTTAATAAGCTCAATTGTTATTTCAGTAATAATTGTTTTAGTTTCTTCTACAGTTTCCTTGTAAGTATTTTCAACATCAACAGTAGTACTCTTGCCTAAAAATGATGGGAAGCCAATACTATTTTTAGATGATTTTGTAGACTTTGAAATAGTTTGTTTATTTGAAATAGGAAAACTCATTCTCTCTTCCATATGTCGACTATGATTCATACTTTGCTTTACTTCTGTCTGTTCCATATTAATTGTTACATCAACACCTAAAAATTTAGCTGAACTTCCACCAAATGCTTTTTCATCAAATTGAAAGTCGACAATATCAATAATAAATCCATCTGAAAAAGAAGTTAATACTTGATATGTAGATAATTCTATTACTTCTTCTCCTACTGGTATAAAAATTGAAGATTGAAATGGATCTATTTGCCCACTTGACCAAGTTGAGTCATGAATCTTTGCTCTACCAACAAAAGTTTCACTACCAGGAAAAATTTCAATAGCAAAATCAGGTAAATTTCCATTTGAGCGTTGTGGCCATGTCAAAGTACAATTGTGAGGGTTAGTTAATATTTCAAATGTCTGAAATACACTTGTATCTGTACATTCATCTGCTATTGGTAATAATCCAACTTTCAAATTGTCATCATAGTTTCCTCCAATATATCTAAACAATTTTTTAAAAATTTTTTACAGAGTAGTAGTTTTTTATAAAAATATGCGTTTTTTACCCATAAACTCCCAAATCAACTCTAATAAAATACATTTTCCCAGGATGAATAGGAACTGCGTTACTTGGTACATTGTCTCCTGCTGACATTTCTGTCCAACTAATTGAACATGGTAGTAGAGCTTCAGCTTCAAATTTCACTAGAACTAATACTAAAACTACTAAAATAACTGAGAAATTTTTAATGAATTTCATTTTGTGTGCAACTTGTATATTGTGTGAATTTACACTCTATATAGAATGACTAAAGTTATACTATCACATAATAATAATTTACATTGACAGTGATGAGTCGAGATAAGAAACTTTTAATGGTTCAACTCTTGCTTTCCTCACTTGTAATATTGTATTAGACTTTTTAAAGTAGACGCAGTAATTAATTGTCACTCTATGCAGTAATAACTTGTTATAGTTGCAATGAAATTCTTATTACTATCATTTCTTTTCATTCTTGGTTTTACTGGGAATGGTTAGTTTTAATTATTTTTTACTATAAGTATATGTACATAAACATGTCTTTTTTAAATGTCATAGCTCTAACATTGGATTCAAATGTTAGAGTTTTAGCTGGAGATTCATTTGGTAAACTGAGTGAGGTTTCATTAGAAAGCAAGTCATTATTAAAAGTTGGAAGTAAAGTGTCTTTACAATGTTTATTTGCTAACGAACGCTTCTTTTTTAATGATGGACCACGAATTCTAAATGGAGTTTTAATGGATAACTCAACTATTTTATTGGTAACAACTAATATAGTTACGTTAAAACATTTCTAGTAAATTAAAAATATATATATTATTAGCCACATTTAGGATTGAAGAAACTTGAAGAATGTGATTGCTCTCCAAGACATGACCAAATTAGAGATGAAAATATTTATGACTATCCTGTTACAAATATGCCTGAATTACGTAGAATAGTTGTGTGCAGGTGAGATTTGTTTTCAAGTGCACAATAATTCATTTGGTTCTAAATGTTTGTTTATTGGAGTTAGCAACAACAGTCGTCATTTGTATACTTCTATATTTGATCCAATGACTGTGACACCTTTACTTACGTGTCATACTCTAAAGACAAATACTGGCAGTGGACGTTGTGGTGATTGGCAACATTTTTTTGATGATCAAGTATCAGGAAAACAGAGGAGTAACTTATCATTCTGGCCTGACTCCTAATATTGCCACGTACGTATGTCAAAAATTTTATAAGTATTTATACTAAAACTCTCAATATTATATCTCATTCGCAGAGCATTCAGTGCTGAGGAGGAAACCAGAACTTTGAGACTACAAGTAATTATAAGTAGCTAAATATTTGACATTTAAACTTAAATCTCTATATGTAATTATAGGGAAAATTAGAAGATGACGAAATATTACATAGACACCATATGTTACATCGAGGTCATTTGGTTGCAAACGCTGATTTTCTACCAGTAGATAGACCATCGACATTTTATTATTTTAATGCCGTACCTCAATGGTCATCAGTCAACAACGGAAATTGGAAGGTCTGTATAAATATTTTAATAAACTAAAAATAATTCTGGACATTATATTTGTACAGAAATTGGAACGTAGTCTACAAAAATTGACAAATACAATATCTCAATGTAATGTTTTTATTGCAACTGGTTGGAATTATACACAAAATTACCATTTGTCAAAAAGTGAAGGATCAAACACATGGGATAGTTTACCAGTTCCAAAGTATTGATACGTCTAGATTTAAAAATTGTGTTATATACATATCTTTTTTAAAATATTTTGTCTATATAGATATATGTGGAAGAAAATTATTCCAAACAGTGATTGTGGAACTTCATTTGAAAGAATATGGGCTATTATCTTAAATTATCCACCTACTAGAGAAATAGAAGATATGAGATCAATGTTTCAAGACGACTTTGGTGACACATGCAAAACATGGGATTGGAATTGTGAACGTACAGGAGTAGATTTTTCTTATCCTAACATACATGGATATATACATTGTTGCCTTGATTGGATAGATGATGAAAATTATCCTAATTATTGTGGTGAACATGAACCTTGCACTGTATGATAAATAATAAAAATAAATGTTATATATGCTATCAAAAGTTTCTGTTTTATTTACAAATCAGATTTTTTAGAAACTTGATATGTCACTCTTTCAATTGCCGAACTACAAACACCTTCACCATTAATAGCACCAATATTAGAAATTGTTCTTATAACAAATCTTCCAGTAAGTTGACCTTCAATATTTGCAACAATAAAATTGGATGTGCTTTCATTAGCATCAATTTCTGTTCTTCCAGTTTCAAGTAGAACATGTCTAGTATGAGAAATATCCATTTGTTTACCATCTAAATAGAATTTTCCTTTAGCTTTGAAATTAAATGACACTAATTCATTTACTAGAGCAATAACAGAGCAAACTTGCATTTCTGACTGGTTTGCCACAGTCACATCCCTACTAATTTCTATTTGTTGATATCTTGTCATTTCCACAACTTTCAATTTGCCTTTGCTTTTCTCTTGTGGTCGTAATTTACTTCCTTGTAAAAATGTTGTGCCATACAATAATTCCATTTCAATAGACAAATTACCAATTTCATCCCATTGTTGATTTTCTGTAAATATAAATCTCTCTTGAATTTTTCGTGAATGACTAATTTTTTGTTGCATATGAAGACCATTGATAGTATTTTTAATTATTTGTTGTCCAACCAATTCATAGTCCAAATTATTCTCAATTTCATTTAAACTCATGTTTAAAAATTCAAAGTCATATAAATGTCCAATTAATTTTGGATATATTGTAACTAAAACTTCATATTGAGTTGCATTTACTTGTCTTCCTTCAAGCGATGTCAAAATTTTACTTTCTATTGGAATAATACGTCCACTTAAATATGTATGATGAATTAATACACGACCAATAATGTCTTGATTGTTGTCATCACTAACTAAAATATGATGTTCTGGTACATTTCCAATAGAATCTTTAATCCAATTCACAAGACAATTATTTGGATTAGTCAAAATTTCATAGGTATCAGCTTGAATTTCTTCTTCATTAAATGCTGCATGAGCTTTTCCTGTTTTCGGTGACATATAACCAGCTATCCATTTATTTTGAAGATAAACTCGAGCAATATAAGTTGAAGATGATTCAATAGCATTTGTTGGAACATGGCCAAAACCATCAGAGACCCAAGAAAGTGGACAAGAGATATCAGCTTTTGCACAATTAAATGACACTACTAGTAGAACTAAAATTTCAAATAATAATTTAGAATACATTATTGCTTATTACTCTTTATTGACAAGAAATAAATAAAACACAGTGACTGATACTAAATATACAACATAATTATTTAAACTAAAAATTGATATGGCACTTGACACACATAAACCATCAAGACCTTGTTCCAATTCACCCTGACATGTACAAATTCCAAATTCATTATTAGTATTATTATATACACATTCCATATTCTGATAACATGGAAGTAGTACATCATAAACATTGTTATCATTAACAGTACAAGGACCACCAGCTAATGAGGCGCATGTTAAGTTTTCATGTATAAAAATTTGTTGAGGTAATGGACAATTACATCGATTTTGCTCATTACAAATTAAATTAGCCTCTTTGCTACATTGACTAAATGATGTTGAATTACAAGATTTTTTAAATCCAGGTCTACACACAATAGCTGAATTTGTAGAAACATGTTCATAGTAGCCATCTAAACATGAGCAAGAGTTTTCAAACCTATTACATTGTAAATAATTTGTAATGTTATTACATAATTGATTCTGACAATTTGCTCCATAAGAAGCAAGACATGAACCATATTCAGAATCTTCAAATCCTTGATTACATTGACATATGCCTGAATTACAATTAGCTTCTATAATACATTCTGGTTCATTTTCTCCTATAGTAGAACATTGAGCTCCAGGAATACGTCGACAATCTTGTGATATAGGAGAGTAAATTATTGTATCATCTAAATTATTACATAAACAAGTGTTATTTAATTCATTACATGACAGAAAACCTGAAGGGTCACACAAATCACTTGACACATTACAATTTTGTCCATAAGGTAAATAACAATGACCATTTTTATTTGGTGAGTAATTATCAATACAAGTACATCTAAATGGTTGAGTCCCTGATGCTGGCTCACAAGTTGATCTCTCAATACATTTCTGCTCGTTTTCGTTTGGTGTAGGAGCACAAGGTGAATTTGCTAGTAGGAAACATTGTTGTAATCTTGAATCATAAAATGTTTCATTAGAATGTTGACAGCGACATTTGCCTAATAAAGCATCACATTCTAGAAAAGCTGCAGAGTCACACAAATCATTTTCTGTTGTACACATCGAATCAAATGGTAGAAAGCAATGATTATTTTTGTTTGAATAAAAATTCTCATTACATTGACAAGTATTTGAAAATCTATTACAATGTGAATTTGGTATACAATATTGATCAGAGTTACTACATACTGTGCCTTCAAGTAAATAACATGTTTGAGAATATTTATCATACCAAGTTAACTCTGGATTTTTACAACCACAAAATCCATTTTCATGACATTCTAAATGTGTTAAAGGATCACAGAAATCATTTGATGAAATACATGGATGACCAAACGGAATAGTACATTTACGATCTTGATTAATAGTGAATAAATCATCGCAAATACATTTGCCCAAGTTACAGCTAGCATTATCAGTAACATAATTGATTAGTAGAACAATTAGCATTAGCAAGAAGAAGACATGTATTTTTCTCAGAAATATATATTGCATTATTCTCATCTTTACATTTACATTTTAACTCAAGATCACATTCAAGAAATGCAGACGCATCGCATAAATCTTTATTTCTATCACAAGTTGAATTATAAGGAAGAAAACATCTTCGGTCAATATTTGGTTCAAGTCCTGAATCACAAACGCATTGAAGTTGATTTTGATACATTTGACATTTGGAATTAGGAGCACATTGTTGACTATTCTGATCTAAAGAACAAGAAGCTCCAGCTAAAAGCATACAAGACTCTGTATTATTGTTGTAAAATGTATTTTCCCAATTTGAGCAAATGCACTGTCGAGTTGAAATACTACATTCTAAATTCTTCTCCTTATTACAATGGTCTTCTGGGAAAATGTCACAATTTTCCTTATATGGTAAGGCACATTCTCTTGATTTTGTTGTTTCAAATTTTGAATCACATTTACATTGACCATCAGTACTACATTTTGCATTTACTACACATTTCTCTTCTTTTTCACATGGAGAATTGACTAATAGCTCACAAGATTTTGTTGTTGAATTATACACAGCATCTTCTCTTGCACAAGAGCAATGTGAACCTTTATCACATTTAAGAAAACCAGCAGGGTCACAAAATTCTTCTATAATTGGATTTGAGTTACATGAGTCATTATATGATAGAAAACATTGACCATTTATATTTGTTTTTAGTGAATTGTTACAAGTACAAAAGTATCCTCTTGAGTTTTGTAAACATTGTGAATTTGGTACACATTGTTGAGCGTTAGAATCAGGGGAACAAGAAATTTGAGATAAAAGTAAACACTTGTCAGTTTTCTTGTCATACCAAGTGTCAAATCCTTCACCTTCACAAGTGCAAATTTGTTGTCTTGTATCACATACCAAGAATTTATTTTCATTACACAGATTTATTCCCGTGCAGTTTGAACCATGACCCACAATGTTTTTTTCAGCTGATGACAATGAGGAAATCAAAAGAAACACAATTACAGATGATATTACTTTAAGAAGACTCATTTTGAGATGATGTTTATGCATATATGCAGAGAGATCAAGTAAATAAATGAGGCCTATAGTTATATTATTGTTTATATTTGATAAGACATTTAATCTCAATTTATTTTTTTTAACATTAAATATAATAGGCTATCATTGAAATTGAGAACAAATCTCTTCATTATTTTTATCAAAGCGTGACACAAATGTTGACACTTGTAGAGCAAAGCGACCACGTAAATATCCTTCAATACTGGCCTCAATACTAACTCTTTTTCTATTGATGACGGTTCTTCCCAATTTCTTTGCAATTTCAGAAATTTTTTCAGCCATCATACCATTAGCTTTTAACTCAACAATTGCTGTAAATGGGATGCTTAAATTAGGATCATCTAATATTCTCACAGTAGAACAAACTTGTATATTTTGCTGTAATCCTGATTTAAGTGTCAAAGTTCTATCAGACTTGACTTGAATTTCTCTTGTAATTGTCAATTCTTCAGACTCTTGACTCCACTGTGTAAAGTCAAATGATGCAG
Organism: Oncopodura yosiiana; assembly: GCA_009869805.1. Classification (NCBI taxonomy): domain Eukaryota; kingdom Metazoa; phylum Arthropoda; class Collembola; order Entomobryomorpha; family Oncopoduridae; genus Oncopodura; species Oncopodura yosiiana. The sequence goes on from VCNE01005071.1 coordinate 14,066, forward strand.
AAAGGTCTGAAGAACCATACCAAAGTGGAAATGAGACATTAAGATGTGAAATTCCTTTCCATTCTAAACCCTTTTCTACTAATATAAATTTCTCTTGTACAATTTTATTATGAGAAATTGTATAGACAGCATTTTCAATATTATCAATTTGTCCATGTGCAATTTCATCTTGGCCAATTAACTCAACATTTTTATAATAAGGAGAATTTCTTAGATTATCTAAATTGAATTTGAG
>VCNE01005072.1:0-22828 GCA_009869805.1 Oncopodura yosiiana
GAAACTCTAGGAGAAAAAATTTATTACTGAAACGTGATCTTTCCACGATTCTTTCAAAAAGAGAAAAAAAAACAAGAGACGACAGTAGAATTATATTTTTGTGTAGCTTTCTTACTCCAGCATAGTGTCATGTCATCCTGCCACTATTTATTGTCCTATCCATAACTATCTTCCTGTCTAAAAAAGAAAAGTTGTTGTCTTTTTTTTCTTTTTCAGCTACAAGAGAAAAAAAGTAAATCCCACATTTTCTTAATCCAGCTTTAGTTTTCTTACCTTCGACTTCTCTTATGACGACCTTTGAATGCAGTTGCATTTAGAATTGTCGTTCACCTTTACTCAAAAGATTTCAATCTCTAATGAGTATAGAACAGAGCTAACCCTTTTTTTATTTGAGTTGCTTTTTTTGACTATATTCGATGATTACTATGATTACACAGCGTGAATACAAATCACGGGTTTTGTCAAATGCTCAATAAATCATTGGTGATCAGTGATCTAAGAATTTTTTTCTATAGCATCTTATTCGTGTTGAGTGTCTGTAGCTTTATAGATATATAATATATATATGAAAAATGAAAAGAGTGGGTCACACTTTTGGTCAGATTCTCTTCGTTCGTTGCCTTATTGCGTGAGTTTTTAGTTAAGGCCAAGAAATGTGAGAAAAAAAATTATGATGTTAGCTTAGCTCTACGTAAATCATATTGAGTCTCTAATAATTCTTCTTCAGAGCCCAAAAAGAGATTTTAGTGAGCTTTGAAATTTTGATTTTCACGGTGACTACATTTGAACTGTGCCGTTATAAGAGCTAATTTCCTTGTAAAGATTAATGTAGAGCAAAAGATTTTTGTAAGCAAATTTCTACGAGGATGCATAAGTAACCCAAACAATTATTATTATTGAATTATACATATGTAGTATATGCAATTTATAATATAATGTCAATAGAACTTCCAAGAAATTGAATTATAGGAAATGAATACAAGAGTAAAGGCAGATGAAATCCAATTTATTTATTGAATACCAATTTACTCTAAGCTTATGCTTTCATACGTGTATCATTACAGTGACCCTTTTTTCATTTTATAAATGCATTCGTAATACTGACCTTAGACTTTATAAAATCCATTCACCAATTGTACCAACTTTACTACTATAACTTTTATATAAATTGACAATCTATTATACGACTCCTCTTGTTGTATCAAAAAGAGCCAATAGGTCAACCTTGTTCACTCAATGCAACATTGTTATTAGCATCACAATTGAAAAATTGAAATTGCTCTCTTGTCTGTGACTCTCTTTTCATCTATGGAATTTCAAGGGTATGTTTCTCTTGTACAATACCAAAAGTAGAAAGATGCTCTCTCTCTCTCTTAGGTTTGGTTGTTTGGTGATCTCTAATTTTTTTTCTGGGTTGGGTTCTTGCAATGATCAATATAGAGTCTTCTTACTTCAAGTCTCAAAGCTTATTGAAACAGATTGAAAAATGTTACTCACTTACTCATCCTTTGAAAATGTTACCAACTCATATATGTGAGTCAGAGAGCTCAAGAGCTCTTTATAGGTGACAGGAGAAATATTGGAAGGCATGCAGAGATTTGAGTTTCTAAACTAAATTCTTATATTTTTAAGGAGGAGAGGCTCACGTATTTTACGATCAGAGAATTTAATAGTAAAAAAAGTCAAAAGATGTTATAAGTATGGCATCTGAATCTTTTGACTTTTCTACTATTAAATGTTCGAGTCAAAAAACCTGAGCCATTCTCCCTAACTCAACCATTTGGACTTTTGTAATACATTTTTATCCATGTGTTACATATGTTAGTTATATTTACAGAGTTGCTTTAAAGAAAAGTGAAGCAATGAGCATTTTGGTGTATTGTATTGAATGACTCGTAATAATGCCACACATTTTTCAAAGGATTTTATGATTTTTCTCTCAACCACAAAACTCTGTATTGCATTCATATCTTCTCTTGAATTCATATGTGGAAGATATTTTAACAAGTTTAATTTGAAACCTTTTTTCTTGAGCTATTCAGTATTCAATAGGAAGACACTTTATCAAGATCATAACTATAAGAAAATCTATGTCGGTCTTTTAAAGGAAGAATTTCTTACTAACGGTCAATTTGAGTGATCATTTTATTCATCATTTGGAATGATGTAGCTAAATAGAAATGTACATTTTGTATGAGAGTAATGATGCTACTCATTGTTTTCTTGCTAGTATTTTACGACATCCGCTTCCAATGCTAATTTAAATTTTGAGTGAAAACACCCAGTTAAAAGTAGGAAAAAAATAAAGTACTAAAGAATTGTAAGACATGCTGTAAAACATTTATAATGAGTTGTTGCTTCCGTAGAATATATTAAAACTTGTTGGTATTTACAAAAGTTGTGGTGTGTCATATCACGCTGTTAAAACAAAAGTTGTCAGAAGTCTCATAAGACACAACTGTCACAATTTATGAGTCATTTTTTCTGGACTTCTATACCTCACACAACAACATTTAATTTTTAAGATTTCCAGTTACTAGTTTATGAGTCAGAGTACTTTTTAGTGCGTGTTGCTTCCCTGATGTTTAATTATTCTTTACATTGACAAACAATACACTAAAAGAAGTAAATAAGTAGCGGAAATCACGAGAATACTAAATAATTATTTTTCTTTTTTCGTTTATTACAGGACGAGCTAAACGTGTGGCTACAATAATACCTCAACAAAATCCAGAGTTAGCAGGTAATTTACAAATGACTTTTTTTAGTATTTAAATCATAAGGGCGTCTATAATAATTCTATGGTCAACTAAGCAAGACAAATAAGTCCTTGAGACAAATATATATTCTCATATTAACAACAACATGGTTTGCAATTGATGGTCTCTTAGTTATTAATAAGTTGTTGTGTGAATTTTTACGAGTTTCTTTACCAAGTCGTAAAAATTGCATCCTTTTTGTTCTTCTTACGACCTTCACATATTTTTGCATGTTCTAAGATTGTAAAAGTCAAAATCTTTTGTAGTCAGTTGTTGCCACCCTAGTACCAACCAACAACAAAAAAAACTAAAAACATAAAATGAGAAATTAGTCAAGCCCATTTAAAATCTAAGAATTGTTTTCGCTATTATTACTCATATATACAACTTACATATGTCCCTGCACGAAATCAGTGACTAATATTCACTCAACGAGTCATATCTCATAAAAGATTTCTTAGAAGATTTTACAAGAGTCACAAAAGTCATAAAGTGTCCAAAGGAACAAAAAGGGAAATGTTTGTTGCTTATATGCGCTTTTGAGAATTTTAGCCGGTTGTAAAAAATACAACACTTTCATTTTTAGTGTTATTTGCAGTTGTCTAGTCTGTGTCAGTTTAAATGGCAAGGCTAAATGTAAAAAGGGTTGCATTTTTGTGAATTTATGAGACGGCTCAATGCAACAAATGCAATTGCCCTTCTAAAAAGTTTACAGAGTTTTTAAAGTCATAAAAAAGTCTCTCATGGACAATTGCGATTATTTACATTTTCACACAAAATCATATTCATAAGTCATAAACCTAGTTTCATTTTATTAGTTATTATTGCTTAAATCAATTTTTTTACTGTGAGATTTATATAAGCAAATATGGTCATGGAATTAATTGTTGAAGAAACACGTTCACATTTTATTAGTGCATTTGTTGTCCTTTTGACTTTATAATTATTAGCAACACGTTGCCACTTGCATTAGACTCTATACAGATTCCATAAATGCACAGCTTAAGTAGCCTTGTAATTTTTGCATAAATAGCCAAATTTGCATTCTCAATGCTCATTCAGTAAATACTTTATAAGAGTCAAAGAGAGAGAGACAGCATGACGTAAAGAGTCAATAGCCTAGTCACTCATGTCATGAATACTCAACTGATTCTCTATTACCTACTTGACTATCTTTTACCATTTTGTAAACTCACATAACTCGAGCTACTACTGCCCACGCTTCAAGAATGACAATGACAATCTTTTTAAAATATACTCTTATGGGCAACTCATATAGAAGCGACAACGTTAAATTGTCATGAGTCTAACTATTGTTTCGTATTCAAATCGGCATTGACAAAAAAAAGTTTTATTTACGATTGCATAAAATTTTCATTCGGCTCTATGAGACGACTAAAAAAGTTTGTATTGTTGAGAGAGAGAGATAGAGACTCATTTTGGATAATGTGTGATGATGTAACATGAGAGAGCAACAAATACGATGACGGCGATAGTATCAAATGACAATATGAGAATATTTTATAAGATTTTGTAGATATAGCATTTGATTTTGGTTAAGTGACACAAGCAGAAAATTTTCTAAATAATTTCAAATAGTTTTGATTGTATAGACTTTAATGCTGTAGATTTAGTTCGAGCCTCATCTGTGACTTTTTAGCTTATGACCAACTTGTTAAATAAAAATCTAAACGGCGTCGATCCTATGAAAATTTTTTAGTAAAGGAATCCGAGCAAAATAAGATAACTATATAATTTCTCAGTTAGTAAGGATCTAAACACAAATTAAAACAGTGTTTGATATCAATGAAAAAGTTTTAATTAGTTTAATTAAAGAATCATTAGAAAAAAATAGAACTTCTGCTTTTAAGTTTATGCACAAGTTACTAAATAAAAAATTAAACGGCGTCACTTGAAAAACTTTAGGCAAATACGACAAAAACGGTCCAAAAACTTTTAATTTCTTTAACCAATATCTAAGTTTCTAAATAAAATTCTAAACGGCGTTGATATTCTCGCATAATACATAAGCGACAAATAATACGATAACAATCTGTATAATCTCTCTCACAAGGTGTAATTACTGATTGAGCAAAATATTCCTAAATGTTTACTTAGCATATAATAAACATAAGAAGAAAATTAGATGTTATCTCCTTATAGTCTTTGCAATGTTCATAAGTAATTTGCTCTTCTGTAATCTCTCTAATGTGAATTAGAGATTAATTCCCTTTTGACACAGATTATATTAGTGAATTGAGCAAAAGCTTGAATCATTTTGTGGTGAACGTTGAGTGAATTTAAATTGATTTTTATTTCATATTGCACTCGTCTTGTCAGTTACCTCACTAAAATGTTGTTCGTTACATTAACTTAGTTATGTATAATGGCATCTTTGCACTCAATTTAAGAAACATGTCTCAGCTAACGATACGTAGGCATTTAAGGCTCTGCATCATCTTGCATTCTAATGATTTGATTTTCATATTCCATAATTGGCCTAGGAAGAAACTTATTGTCAGCTCTAAAGTCAACAGCATTTTTTTAAAGAGAAATAAGTATAGCATGATATAAAACAATTTAAACATTTTTTTCATACGCTCATCTTTTCTCATGATTTTTCATGAGAGATCACAATCATCGTGTTAAAAAAATCTACAGATCATTATAATATTTGTTCAGAATTCCTTTTCATCTCTCTCTCTTCCTTCAAATAATAAAAAACTCCTTTCTATTTCATTTAAACTCTAATGACACTCTATTTCTCCTTAAATGGCACAGCATCGCAGAATTCGTGTTTGTCTACAATAAAATGCATTGCATTGTCAGGAGAAGAAAACTGCAGGGAATGCAAGTGCAATAAAAAGTCAAAGTGAATGCATTGAGATTCTGCACATTCAACAAAACACTTGAACTATTTACTTTAGTGCATTTTACATAGCACTACAAATGAGATAATCAGATTAGAAAAAAAAGAATGCAGGTTGCTAAATATTAAAAATATGCAAAGTTGACATTTTTTCTATTCACTGCATAATACGAGTCTACCGTATAAAATGTGAGTCTAGCCAAACCCTGATTCAGAAGACTCATAAATTAGCAAGTTTGCAAAATGAAGTAGGCAAAGGGAAAAATTTCTTCGTGTTATCTTCTCATCACCAGAAGCACTACCAGTTTCTCTCAAGTTTAGCAATAGTTGTTCTTATGAGGTATTAAACATGTGAAATGAGTTTTGCAACTCAAGTTGACAAGCCTTTTTTACTCATTCATTCAAATGCAAATTTTCTATAGAACAAAACAACCAGACGAGTGTTGTGTCGCGTGTAGGCGTTCACCAATGATACACTTCAAGTGCTAATCTTATTACGAATCGTGTGAATGGAATGTAAAGAAAATATTTGAATCTGATATTCATATTTCAACGTTAGGATTTATATTCTAGATTTTTGTCACTATGTGAGAATTTAGATGGCAGATGGTTTTTATTACGGGTAAAGACCACGACAAATTTTAATATTGTGGTCCATAGGAAGGTCGTTAGTTTTTAAGACTTTGTATATACATCCTGTTTTGATGCTACAATAACAACAGCGGCATTTGACCATTTTGTTAACATCCTAAGAGCTCCCGTTTTGAACGTCATGTCATGATCATAAGAGTAAATTACTTTTGCGGCTTCTATATCCTTCCTTACGGTCTTTTTTTACTGTTGACGTTTTTGAGGAGAGCTGTTTACATGATTTGCATGATAAGATCATGCGAGAGAAAAAATTCTTCTCATTAGAGCAAATTTTTCTGTTGAGGTAGACTACAGTATTCATAGGAGTTTGCATGTTAAGTAGTAATAACAATAATATTAGTTCCATTCCTTAAAACTTCCAAACAACTTCGTGTAATAACATATATCGTCCATAAACAAGGAAAAAATGAAGATCAGTCCTGCATTTAACTTTAACGGCGCTTCACTGTTTATGCAAAAGTCATAAATTGTCTTAGATGTTCCGTTGCTGGCAATTTTTAGTTCATGAACTCAGAGACTAATTTTTTCCTCTCTCTCTCAATTTGTAAACAACATCAGTCATAAACAACGTAGCGTCTTGTTGACATTTTGTGTGAACTTTCACCATTTAAAAATGTAATGCTCTCATTTCATCTCTTATGGCTCTTGTTTTTATTTGATGGGAGGATAAGCTACAATTTCTTTAGACTTGTGACAGTTTTATTGTCGTTTCACTTCTATATGGTAAACTAACAACAAATCTTAAAAGTATTGTTCCAAAAACAATAATTCTAACCTTTGACCCATGTCTAGTCACCGAAAAATGTGACATGACATATGCAATGTATTTATATATAATAACCAAAGCCAAAAGTCAGAGTCAATGATTCATTAACTTTCTAAGTTGGCTAGTCATCTAACATTTGTTTTTAGAAGCTCTTCTTGGTTCGTGACCGTTTACTTACACTTAGAACTACTTAAAATGCAGTTAAGTCTTTGCCTCCAGAGTTCTTTTAGGTAAAAATGAATGTAAATCTTAAATCTCATGACAAGTTGACGGACAGAGGATTTAGTCCAAGCCATTGTTTTTTTGAGACACACACGAACTACGACAGAGAAGAAAGATTGTTGGCTAAGATTAAAAAAGAATATTCCCCCGAAAAGTTTCATTCTTCTCTTTAGGTTTATTGTTTAAAATCTTTGAAAGTCTACATATGAATTCTCTCTTGGATGATTTTGTATTTTTTGTTCTGTATACGCATCGTGTCTTTCCTCAAGTTCCAAAAACTCAAACAAAACCGAGTTGAAAATGCAAATGAGAAAGACTGAGAAAGATTTGAGAGATAAGACAAGAATAGCTCCTTTTTCATCTCATCACTGAATCTTTGAGCTGCAGCTAAAAAAAAGTCGGATGGCCTATGGCAAAAGTTGTATTAGAAAAAAAAACCTGTTGCTTCGTTTGTTTTTAGGTAAAAAGTGTGCTAGGAAAAGTTGAGATCAAGTTTCATTTAATTTTGTAAATACTGTAAATTGTAAATAGAATCTTAAGGCGCTTCAGGCTTAGAACTCAAGTATTTAGAAATGCATATCATTTTCATTAAAAGAATACCGAATTACGACAAGAAAAGGAAGAGACTCGAATTTCTCACGTTTTTTCTCCAGATATGTATATATGTAGATAGATAAATGTTTTGGGAAAGTGTAACCGAAACCTCTGATTAGTCCCGTCAGCTTTTTTTAAGATAGAATGAAGAATAATAAGAGGAGCACACAGTTGTAAATTAATTGAAGCTAAAAAACAATAGGTTAAAACTCTTTTGAAGTTCTCCGACATTACAAGAGAGAGAGTTTAATAACATACAAGTTTTTTGAAGAGCTCTTCAAATAAACTTTTCAATTCAACAATGTTTATAGAAAGAGTCTTTCGGCCTTGACATTATAAGCAATAGAAACTGGAATTTTATTTCGGTTATTAAATATGGAAATGCAGTGAGTATATAAGACTCGTTTAACCTATATAGTAAAGATATATCTTTATTCAACGTCTTTAGGATTGGAGCCGTCAAAGTGTTTAAATTGCATTATATTACATAACCTTTGTGATCTTTTCTCTACCAGTCACTTTCAACTTTAAACTTCAATTTGAAAAGTTTATGGCTCTCTGGATATATACATATTTTTCTTGCATGATTTACTTGAGAGTAATGCTACGCTAAATACCTTGTTCAATTCTAATGTAATATATTACAATCTTTATGTGATATTCAGTGGACTGAAGATGAAAGTGAGAAGAATATGAGAATCGTTTTTCGGTAGCTTTGAAAATTTTAGATCAGGAATGACAGCAAGTAAAATTTTAAGAAAACAACTAAAAAGCTTTCCAGATTTTCATATCTTGTGACACAGAAAAAATAAAAGCAAGAGTCCTAATGTAAATGTAGTGTAAATTTTCTAACATTCTAATGAATTTCGTAATGCTATTTAAGACAGGAGCAGTAGACTTTCAAAGCCTTACGTCATTTGTTATTAAATTTTGTTAAAATTGAAGAATAAGCCATTCCTGTGTGAAAGACTTTCAATTTTTTATTCTTCTCTCTGCTCTGGAGAATATAGAATAGATAGTGTCGGTCATTACATAATTTCATTTAGAATACTATGTAATTTACCCTTTTGCCTTAGCAAAGAATTCCAATTTCATTTAAGAACTTTATGCATTCGTCTTTCCTTTTGTCTTTAGTTCTTCTTTCACGTCAACTTGTTCAACATCCATTTACATCCAAAGGCAGTCATTTAAAAATTGTAACTGGAATAATATACGGCTCTCCTCTTTCCTTCTTAATATCATTGTCTTTTGAATTCTATCTGCAGTATTATTTTCCTTTTCAAACTTTTGACATTCAGTAATTCACCATTCATTTCACTCGAGTCGAGAACGTTTATATGTCCTCCTATCTATCTTATTTTTTGTTCCTTTTCAGAAGCAACTCAACAATTATTGTATATAGTATTGCTCAATGTCTTAGAACTTTTAACAATAGTTTTTCATCTCAAAATATCTCTCTAAATCTCTTCACGTTTTATAAAACCTTATTCATTTGTTAAGGTCTCTTAGAACAATTGTATCTCTCTCTTCTCACCTGCTTCAACTATTAATTTGTTTCAAGAATCAAAAAAAAGTATTGTGCTCACGTTTCCAATGAACAATATTGTTATATGTAGAAGAATTTGAAATGGAAACAGACGAGTTGGGAAAAACAATGAGTTACACAACTGTAAGAAATGTTTTTGTTGAGACGAATTAGTGCTAACTGAATATAATTCAGAACTTATATAACTATAGAGCGTAACTTGTATCAAAAGACCTGTTGCATCATCATCATATGTCTTTTCAACAGAAACTACATTCCTAATTGGAATCTGGAAACAAAAACAAGCATTTGTTATTATTTTGTTCTTTGCTATGCGGCTGTATAAGTGAACGAAATTTTGAAATAAGTCGAGTTTAATTGTTGTCACTTTTTGTATGTAAGCTTTAAAAGAGTTTCAAATGAATAATTGTTGATGCGAGTCCGTGTCAAATTTGTGATGTGCATAAATGCGTGTCATAAACGCACACGTGTGAAATAAAGATGAGAGCCACTTGAGACTTTTTACAATGTGCTAAACATCATTTCCTCAATTTAGCACTTTATTTACTAACATTAGATACGTTTCAAGTAGTGTGTAGCTCTAAGAAAAATATTTAGGTGAGATGATCATATAGTACAGTGGAATCTGTCTATATAGATATTAGCATATTCAAGTTCATAGCCATTATAGGCGAAAGTATTATAGAGAGAATCCGTATAACGTATACTTATAGTATAATGTATTTAGTTCACTGTTATAGATGGTTATCCTTATAGACAGATTCCACTGTATATAGTTATCGTTAACGAAATTTTAACTACCCTTGCAGTTAGAAAATGCAAATGCAACTTGCTGCTCTAATTTAGTAAACTCTGTATAGTGGCGTGCTGCTCAGTAGTTAAGGATGCAAATTCTTAATTCTACTTGAGCATGACATACATATTTAGCTGAGAACCAAAATTTCACTACAAAAGATTTTCTTTTAATTTCTCATGGTTTCAGAACCTAATGCTTTCCCTTGTATGAACCTTTAACTTTTAAAGGTTAAATATCAGCAAGTCAAGAAGGCAGAAAATTTCATATTACCTTCTACGTGATTTCAATTAGAAAGAAGAAATGATGCTGTCCTATAAATTGTAACCTTAATTTTCTATGTAACTTTTGTCGCCAATATGTCAAAAATCTTTTTAAGAGTGTCGAGTGACAAAATTATAGCTATTCGTTGCCTTCATGAAAAGAGCCTTATGGATGACATAAGATATTCAAAAAAATTAATGCACATTTCTCAACTGCGCAAATGTCAAAAAGAAATCCACATTGTCAAACATAACTCACTGTAGAATACAACAAGTTGGAGACATACAAACTGTCCAAAAATGGGCAACAAGATATTATACGACTACTGACTTTATTTTTATTGCTACTCTTGGCCTCTAATTTATTTCTAGCTCATTTATCTACAGCTCACTTTGACACTGAAGCCGAAATGTGAAAAATAGGCAAATTTAATGCGTAGCAATTTTCATGAAATATCTATCTCTAGTTGTGACACACCTTATTAAGTAATATCTTAGTCTAGAATCTTTGGGCATTTTTTGATTCAAATATTTGTTTTAGATATGCAGTTTTCACAGAATCATTTCCTTTTAAGTGCCTTCGTATCACTCACTATATCTTTCCTTGCAACTTGTTTCTTCTTTTTTATTACAAATCGTTCATTTACATAAGACTTTTTTTTCTCTCTCTCCAGTCAAAACAGCCTGGAGAGAATATATAAAAACTAGATGCATTCTCTTCCCACTATAAACTAAACAACAATGAAAATCAAGGGAATATACATAATCAAACGATTTACAAATACAAATCAGCAGTCCACTCCAACTACAAGTCATGATTTGGATAACAACAATGCTAGATTACTTGTAATTTATCTTTTGAAAGAATGAAGATGAGCTCATAAGAAAAAGGTGTGAGAAATCTACTCTACAGTAGAGAATATAGAATAAAAAAATCTTTTTGTCTCTGCTTCAGCATTGCCAATTATGGACAACTTAATTGAAAAGTAGTAACGACAATAAATTTATTGTCGACGAGAGAGAGAGAGATGACGTCACATAATTGTCATGTAGGTTAAGTTTATAGGCTGCTAAGATTGTGATAATACAAACATTTATTATATGTACTTTGTCACTTGTTTGAAGGCTTCCTACTATTTCACAAGAAGATCGTATTGCATTTTTAGAATTGAGCTTGAAATATATTCGTAATTTTCAATGTCACTCAATTAGTCATTTAAAAAACAGTATAGCATTTTTTCCTAAGTGTACAAATAGAGTTTTCTGTTCTTTTTGAGTGTTGGAATTTTAGTGATATAAGCGTGAAAGGCCTTCTATACATTCTTTCTCTAAGGAAATGCATCATTTATGAATCTTTTAGTGGAATATTCATGTTAGAGAATAAAAAACTTGTGTTGTCTTCATTTAATGATGATTTCATTCATTGATTCAACAAGAAAGCTCATTCACACTAATTTCGTATGGATGATGTGTTTTTATACTAGCGGCCTAATCAGTAATAAGTAATTATTGTTACTAACATTACTGAAATCTTTGCATTACACACGACAGACATTACAAAAATATTATTTCTGATTACTATTCCATGTGACATATTATCACAAAATATTTTATGACTGTAGCTATCAACGTCTTCAAGGTTTAATATTTTTTGATTTGTTACGCTTCAACTATTAAGAGCTGAGTTGTGTGCAGAGAATGAATTCATTTAAGTTTTTAATGCATTTTGTCATATAAGCAGGATATTTTTACACAGTGTGAAGTCTCTTTAATTGTCTTTATATGGGACACATCAATAGACAAATGTAGGTAGGCTTCTAAATAAGGAAGGACAGGACTGTATAAGTAGTAGCATATATGTAAATCTAAATTTCTTATGACATTTTTAGTATGAGTGACAACAATTTGAAACGAAAAATATTTCTTCCAAGTTCACTGAGCATTGACGATATAAATTGATTCAATTAATTTTATTACTGTAACCATATGCCATAGTTAAGAAATGGTAAAAAGTGTTGAGTTATTGAGAAGATCTCTCGGGTTGATTGCCCATTTTATAAAATTGGATCAAGGGCGTAAGAACTAATATGACTATTTGTGTGTATACGCAAGGACTAAATCAAAACAATAATAATAATGCTGCAATGTGATTTGAGATGCAGTGCAATGATGCTGAAGGCTAATGTAGCAATGACAAAGTTTCAGTTCAGCATGATGCAGTCACGAATGAAAGTAAATAACTGTATCACAAAATGAGTTTCAACTGTTGACTCAAAATGACTGTAATTACTTCATTGTGCAATGATCTAAAATTTATTTTTGCTCTTTGCTCTTCTGAGCATGGACAATATTTTTAGTTGTGAAAATTTGTCTTCCGTCATTGGAGTCTACGCCTCAAAACTGTAAATCTAAAGGAAGTTATAATATTTGTTTTAAAGTTGGATGAAAATCTTAGAGAAATTTCAGATGATGCTTAGATTTAAAATTCAAGGTGAATTATTATTATTATTATTTTCGTATACAGTACTGTACTATATTGTGTGCCTTATGTTTTGTCTCAATCACATAACAATAAACGTTATTGTTGTACTAAGGAAATTAAGGCACATTTTTCTACCTCAATGACAAAGGTTACATCTAATTGCATAAATTCCATTACATCTCCATTACATTTTTCTCTTATTACGGAAACAATTTCTGCAGTATAGAAATTAGGAAGACGACTTTCTTTATACTGCAGCATTATTCCTCTGCATTTTAGTAAAACAATGTTATCAAAAGGAAGCTTTAAAGCCATCATTGGAATGTCTCTAGTATTTAGCTAAGTAGTAATAATGTTGCATTTGCTCTAATCATGAACTTCCGTTCAAACCACAGTTGCATATTGTTTACATTATAAACTCTATAAGAGATCCAAATCATTTTGCTGGAATGCACAAGTTGTGCAACTTGGAGTTCAACTCTACAGTAATAAACTTTCAGTGTAATTGCTCAATTATGTAATGAGTCTAGTACTAAATGTCTTTTTAAGTGGCAGACTGTAGAGTGCAGAATTTATGGTAGGTTAGGTTAGGTTAGGTTAGGTTAGGTTAGGTAATTTGCATTCCTTGTGATATGACTCAACAGTTGATGAGTTTATTTCAGTGCAAAATAAAATAACACTACTTATAGTAGAGAGTAACGGTGAATTGAAATCTAAAATAATTGAGTGACACTAAATTTACGATTTGTTTCTATTACACGACCTATTATTTACACGTCCCTTCACTTCTGTTTTAAAAAAGTTTTTACGACTGTGACATATTATCCTTAGTCAAATGAGTCTCAATTTGCAATCAATGTAGGCGTTCCTTTGCAAACGGGATTTCTAAGAAGAATTCTAAACTTGTAATTATACTAGCCAAAAAATTATGACCGTGTCTTATGTTACTCATTTGACCAATATATAAAATCTTCGCTATGGTTTAACATTGGGCGTATAGTATATACAGTAGGACCCATATTATTATTACATAAAGTGTAGAAGTGTGTAATTAGAAACAATTTTAATTGCATATTGGTTATTCAGTAGCTCTTAAAACTATACAAGAATCATGACACACTAGATTTTGTGTTGTAGTACATTCAATCAACTGTGCATTGAAAAATTGAGTGTAAGACTAAAGGAGATAAATAATAGTGCAGTCGATTGCATTTCTCTATCATGCAGAGTGCACAGAAGAAAACAACAACAAATCATTTGAAATTTGAATGGAGGCTCATTTGATGACGAGATGCATTCGAGTATTAAGTTTTCCTAGAGCGTTGATGTTGAAGTAATTTGAGTGGGTTACGTAAGCTGAACCAATGTAGATATTATGTATACCAAATCACTTCTGGAAGAGAGAAAAAAAGTCCAGCAGTCAAGTTTCAAAGTCAGTGGGCTTCGAAATCTTCTTGATCAACTCATCTTTCAATTCATTTCAGATTTCAATAGAGAGTTAAATACTGCAGGCTCATCATGCACTATAGTCTATAGAGGAATGAAACTTGAGGAGAGGCTCAGGTTTTAAGAGTCGAGAATTTAATAGTGACTATAGTCAGCAGACTCAGAATTAAATATAAACATTGCTCACTGTATCTCAACTAATAAAATTTCAGTCTTTAGTATTAAAATTGTAGAGTTTGGTAGAAATTTGAGATATAAGTAATTCTCAAATATGAGTACACATTTATTTCTAAATATTACGACTCTAGTCACTATTAAAATTTTGAGTCAAAAAAACCTGAGCTTCTATTCGTATTCATAATTCAAACTTCAAATCTAAAGCATATGAATATGTTACATTCAATATATTATGTAGTATCTTAATCGCATCAAGAAAAGGATGTGACGTGTAGCATGTATAGTAATAAGAAAAAGCCTGGACGTTCTTTTCTTCTGGACTAGAGAGGTTTAAGTTGTTTGACGAGTGATGGAGAAAATCAAGGTTGATGTTGTACGCGTGTCATTCGGTCGAAATTATGAAACTAATATGTAATTGTAGAAGATACAAAAATTAGCAACTGATGCTCCTATTTCATACAATTAGCATCTTACTTAGTATGTGTTTAATATATTTTGCATAGTGGTGGTCTGGTTTATAGCAAGTGATAATTGCTAGTTATACAACTAAAATTATAAATTGCAAGATGGACCACATGGGCGTAAGATCTCCAGAGTAATTATAAAAAGACTAATTACTAGGTTTGTTTACTCAATACTTACATCGTTATATTAATAAATTAGCATATAGTCAATAAAATATCCATCTTGGGTCATCAACATTTAAGATTTTTGACATGACAGGAGCAGCAACAACTGTGTGTAATCAATCAATCAACAAAAATGACAGGCAAGTTACTACCGTGTAGTAAATTACTAAATAGTAATTGACCTTGCTAAGCATAAAATTATCATACAAAAATCTCCGTTAGTCAAGGAGCAATTAAAATTTTATTCTTATAATTTTATGCAAAGGCCAACAACTATAAAACAGTTTATAGTAATCACCATTTAAAAAGTTTAAGATATGTTCCTCTGTCAACTTTTTTGATGGAGCATTGCAGGAGGGAATTAAATAGAAACCTGAGGAGAGTTTTATGTCATTTGTTTGAAAATTTCAAAGTAATGTACGTCAGTCTCGTTATGAAATTGCCTGTAGAAATATAAATGCAGATATTTGTTTATGTTATGAAGAAGTTGGATGAGAAAACATGAAAAATGACACGAGTTGATGTTGCATGATGACAATGTTAATTAGCATAGAAGACTCTTGGAACTTGAGAAATGGGCAAATGCGCTGTCAAGTTTCTAAGATGCATTTTTGAATTGCATTATATATGCACGTGTTCCAGCTAACAAGATCTTGTAGACTATTTCTCATTTACAAATCTTGTAGAGGTAGAGAGATATATTTCAATGTTTTCTTACGGTGTCGATAAAGATGTTTTCTTAGCTCTTGTTTGTTTATTGCTATACTTGTAAAATATGATCTGTCAGCTAGCTCATTCCATTGGTTTTTTTCTTCTAAACCATAAACCTTTTGCTTGAGAGGATTTTTGAGTGTTGATTAATTTTAGGATTTTACACGTTGAAGCTCAATTTACATTTTCTATTACAAATATATATAGAGAGTTTTTTCTTGTAAGAGAGAGAGTAAAAAAAGAAATTTGGTTATTATATTTATATGTTGAAAGCATTAATGTGGTTTAAATGTCTATTTTCTCTACGAAGAACATCTACATTACAAGTTTTATTAGCAAATAACTAAATAGTACAAACAACAATTTCAAAGTAGTTAGATTTTCTTGTGTGGGAAGAAATGTTGTCTCGACTTTTTTTCTATATTCAAATCATCGTGAGTACTGCAGCTTTTATAACCTAAAAAAATCTTGGAGATGATGTTATAGTCTGCTTGTGTGGCAAACGTGATAATTTTTTTAGTGTTTAATAGGAATGAACACTTTACAACTTTATTGTTTGTTGTCTGACTTGAGTTGACTTTGAAGGCCTTGGCTATAGCGGTTCTGAGTCTATCTATATCAGTTTCTATCTTTAAGACTCATCTTTTTATTCATTTGTAGTTTAGTAGAGTTTCTCTCTTTTTTTTATTTCAACTTGCTATACAGCATTCTGTTTGCATTTGACTTTAACATGTTTTGATGTAAAGAAATAAGACTTGCTGTGTAATATTGTTTTATGATGCACAATGCCTGAGTGAGACTCTTGTACATATTTAAAAGGTAAAAATCTACATGAGAAACAATCTGGGCAGGAGGTCAGTTGGAAGGGTGTGAAAAAGTGTTAAAAGTGAAGGTTTTGCTCTCTCCAGTTGAAAAGTGGAACGAGAACACCAAAAAAGATTTTTGTATAATTGAGATGAGTTAAGAGTCAAGTCCAGTTTTATAGCTTTCCAGGGTTCCTTTCTAGTTTTGATGGTTTATGAAGGTCTGTTGTTGTTTCAGAGACTCGTGTCACTTTTATATGATGAGAATTTTTGAGAACCACCAAGAGTATTGCATAATGTATGAAAATGACTGAGTTTGGAAATAATAGATACACGTCACTCAAAATAATTTAATGTTGATTAAAGTGACAAAATTTGGCCAGGGACTCCAATGTAAATCTTATGACAGTACCCAAAATGATTTTTTATATAATTTTTTGATTAAAGTGACAAAATTCTGAGGGCAGAGTTCAACTTTATCTAAGAAATTGTGACATAAAAACTGAAAAATTCATAAATAAGTTAACTCTTGTTGTTGGAGCAGAAGCCACCAATTGTGACATCCATATTTGGCCTTAGAAGACTAAAAAGTCATAGCTAAGCTCTTCCTATAGCATTTATGAATTCATAAACGTCCAAAGTGCAACAGAACAAAATCTCATCATCTCTCTAAGGCTGTATTTGTCATGAGGGCATATTCCATATTTTTATGGTAAATGAGGTAAATTGTCATTTCGTTTCAAAAACTATAGGGAGATGCACTTTTTCTTTTATACCTTGAAGCTACATAACAAATATATTTGGGACATAATGTGTGGTTAGTGGTTTGGTTTTGGTTGCATGTAGTAATCTGATATTCATAAAAACATATAATAAACTTTTTTTTAAGCTGAATGTATAAATGCAGTAAGAGGTAATTTAATACATGTGTGTGTGCATTTAACTACATTTCCACTTCCTTTTGGCACTCGTCCTCATCTGCAGTTTTAAAAAGAGTATTCAAAATTCCCTAAATGGCATTTGAAGCTGTTGGGATGTTTTGACTTCACAAATTTCTCATATCCCACAGAGTTAACAAGAAAGAGTTAAGAATAAAAAAATTCAGGTTTGACTTTTACTTTTCTGAAATTGAGTATATATAATTTTTAATAATATGAAGATAGAGTCATTGGATACTTCCATTGCGTGGGAGGTTTTATTATTATTTAGCTTACTGACTTTTTAGAAGAAAAGTTTCACTGTGTAATAAATAGAGGAAGCGACGAAGGATTGAGTGTTATTGCATTATTAGTAAAAATTTTCTAATTTATGTTGTTTGGAAGATGTCAAAACTTTGAATTTCTTTTTTCGTCTACAATGATGCTCCCTAAAGCTGCAAGATTTCCTTAACGGTTCTGAACTCTTCTGCCCATTTTATGACACGTCAATTTTTATACTTTTCATCTTCTGTACAAAAAAAGTTGTATACATCTTGTTATTATTCTTGTCGAGATTTCAAATTAGCTATTTATATGTTACGTGGGTTCAGATCATTTCTCAATAACAGTAGAGTTTACAACAAGAAGAAGAGTGTACCGTTTATCACGCAGTAATTACTCATTTGTCACGGCTAAATGAATTTTTGACTTCTTTTCCCATCCATGTTTTACATATTTTTCTCATTTACTGAGAGCTTCATCTTATAATGATTTCATCATTTTTAATGAGATCACTTCCTACTTAAAAAGAAATGTCTAGTCATCATCATGTTGTCTGATCTCATTCTATGATGCTAAATGCCATAGAGTTCGTGACATGATAAGGAATTGATTTTTGTACTCTATGGATTCTTATATTGAGGTGAGATTAGATGAGTTGCTGTAAAACATTAAAAAGATCAGAATTTTACAGTTGTAGGAATCAATAACCAGCCTGAGAACTATCTCACACCACGTTGACATTTTTTCTATCTAAATATAAAAAAGTGATCTAAAAATCTCCCTTTCTTTTTTGTACAGTTTTATTCGCATATATCTCATCTGAGAGATTGGAAAGAAAATTAAACTAAATTTAAATTCTTCATGTGGTTTTAGCATCCGGGACTTCTTCTTTGACACTAAATTTTTATTGATAATAACCTTATTATTATTTAATACCGTATTGCCCTTTATTCTTAAAGCCAGTTGTCAGTTATAATATTTTGAGTCGTTTGTATCATGAGAAACCACAAAAAAGAATAAAAACGACATATAAGATTGAATACACACATATGACATTTTATATTATAGCATATCACCAAAAGAATTTAAAAAGTGCTCAAAAAATTATGCAATATGTTAAGTGTGTATCCCTCTTGTTGTAATGCAACAATCATTTTTCTTTTGAGCCTTTGGGAATTTTTAAGTTGAAACTCAACAAATGACATTGACAATGACAAAAAGACTTTTGTGTGTCTCTCTAGGCTAACTGTGTTGCAGTTGATAGTAGACTTTTTAGTAAGACGGAAAAGCAACTAACTGTGTAAACTTTATCTATGTCGGAATAGTTGAAAGCCCAAAGACCAGTCTTTAACTTGGCTATCTCTCTCTACAATAGAACTACCACTATGTCTCACAACTGTATTGCAATATATAGTAAATAAAATATATACCATTGAAAATATCCTGTATCAACTTTTCTTAGATTTTGTGACAGTATGACAGGAGAGGAGCAAATTGAAAAGTGGACTATTGCACAATACTGTAGTACAACTCCCAAACTCAACAATTAATAATAATAATGCAATAGACCAGAGAGTTGAGTAATAGCAATTCTTGTATATTTGCTTTCAAGACTGGAAAGGTAATTTCTTATGAGTATAACTTGTACCGTAAACTTCATCATTCATCAGTCACCGTCAGACTAAGAAGTTTTCTTGTGTTAGTTCTTATAGTCAATCCTGCTTACGTCATCCAATGTATTGTCAAATATTTACATAGCGGAAAGGGAGACGAAGGTCAAGACATTTTGAAAATAAGAAGCTTCTTCTTGTTAGTAAACATTGGTCTATAAAGGTCGCTTCTTTAATGTATTGTACTCATTGCCTATGCAGTGGACTCTGTCTATAATGGTAGACTAATTTCTTCTATAAGGAAATATCTTAGAAGTGAACTATAGCACTATAAAAAGAGACAATTATATACCACTATAGGCAGAATAGCACTATAAGCATAACTCTTATATAGAAAATTGTGGTAGAATATTACTATATCAATTAGTCAATTATAGCCATAAGAAACTGAGATACTTTGTCACTATAGACAGAGTCCACTGTTATATATAAGAATATTTGATTTGGTTCAGTGTTCATCTTTTTTTCTGTTGGGCTCATTTGTCAAGTTAGGCGGCTACCGTTTTCTTTTGGTAAGGATAATAGTCAAGTGTTTGTAAATTGTAAAGGTAAAATCTGTGAGATGATCATCATTTCTTTCTATAGCTTGGCTACTACCTTTTTCTCCTAAAGCACCTTGTTTATATATACAGAAATGCATCTCTACACACACTTCATATATTGCATTGAAGAAGTGCATTGAAGCTGAAGTTGAGTGTTAGGTTTTAAGAACTTCTGCCTCTTCTAGTTCGTTTAGAAAAGCAACGTCCCTTGAATTCCTAATGAGATTTCTAGTTTTTGTCTCTTCTTCTCAACCTCAAGAAGCAGATTTCAGATTACACTTAGGGTTATGTTTTCAAATGTATAATGGGCAATAATGCTATAAAGAAAACTACTGAACAAACAAGAGGTTACATGGGACAGTAAAAGTATTTGATGTGAATGTGTGTGTACTAGTGGATGTGCACTAAAGATAATTGAAGGTTGGAGCATTTGGAAGAAATAAATTGTTGTTTGTATTTTGTAAAAGTGTTGAGAGAGAAGTTAGAAGCTACAGTACTATCCTCAATAACTCTTTAGAAAAGTGAAGACAAATTTTAGTCCTTAAAAGTCATCAACATTTTCAAATCTAAATGACGTTAGGAGCTAATAACTATTTTCTGTTGACCATGTAAGGTCTCAAATTGAAAATAATTCTTTTACGCTTTTATAATCTCTTTTACTACAGTCTCTTAAAAGAGCTTCATAGAGGTGTAGGTTTTTGAAAATGTTCTCATTCTCCACCCTTAATGTTGTATACTTATATATATATATATTTGATTCATTAGATCTATAAACTTGTGACAATTACAATTACTCTTCCGCTTCTGACTTCAAAATCTCTCTGTGGGATGACTACTTTATGACATGACATTCACAACTGTCTTCAACTCTATCTTATGTTTATACAAATGCTATTGTAGGTGGATTTGGAATTGATATCCATCTTACTGTAGCTTTTGTTTATGAACATAAAAAGATGCTTACGTATACTATAAAGTCTCTCTCTCTCTCATTTCCATAAGTAGAAATGTTTTCTCAACTCCTCGCCTTAGTTTTTTTACAATTCAATCAGATATTTAAAATAGGTTTCCTTTATAGCAAAAATATTTATGAGCTCATTGCATTGCCCAAGTTCAAGTGCCAACTTTATTAATTGCTCAGGAAAAAAATCACATAGTGCAATGCATTTTAAAGCAAGTTTAAGTAAGAGTATAATAACGAACTAAACTTTCAAGAAGTGAGACTTTTTAAGTTGCAGATCAAGTTTCAGATTATTGAGACTCTCATTCGTCGTAACAGAAGTAATAACAAATTGCATCAAAGCAGTTATGCCTTAAAACTCGTAAACTGTACATCTTTGGTCCTTATGTAGTATATAGTAGCAGAGTCCATTAAATATTGAATTGAAAAGTCATAAAACCAGCACGAAAGTGCAACATTTATTGGCAAATTATACATAGAAGTGAATTGAACTGTGCAACCTAAAACACCTGAGCTTTAACTCATTAATTTCCTATTTCTCACCTGTCTACCAAATCTTTATGGCTTTAGGAAAGAAACATGAGTTCGTGTTGTTTTTTCACAAAGTGCATTGGTCCAATGAAAATGAAACATCACTAAAAATTGCAAACGTTGATCTCTCTCTTTAAAGTGTGAGAAAAGTTGGCTGTCGAATTTAGCAATGCAATAAATGTCAATTTTAATTTCATGTGACAAAATGCTATAATCTGATTTTTATTTTTTTGCAGAAGCTATTGCAGCAAGTAGTAAAGTAGAAGAGCAAGTTGCTGGAGACGAAGCTCGTAATTCATTTGAGACATTGGCAGGACATAAGGAAGGAGAACAAGTTGTCGACAACAATGTTGATCATCCCATTAATGCTGTAGTAGGAAAAACTTTAGTAGAATCTTCATCATCGGCAAATCAAGGTAATCATTGTAACTTCTTTTGCTTCTGCTTTGCATATAATATAAAAGGCTGTTGGCTTCTCTCTGGACAATTCTTTGTAAGCTTAATGACCATTAAACATTTTGAATAGATCATCATTATCATTATACATTTAATTGCTTATAGCTTATAAAAGTATATAGATATATATATATATCAGATATATAGTGCTATATATATATAGTCTAGCAATTATTTTTCTCAGGAAGCATTTTTATAAGATTGACTTCAAGACAATGTAAAATAGCTTAGCTGTGGCAGAGAAGCAAAAGTCATAAAAGTCATTTGAGGTGTGTGAAGAGAAATAAAATTGTTTAAATGAAAAGTGGCAGATGATGATGAGATCCGGTTGTGTAAGGTTTGGGTTTAGAAAAAAATGAGTATATATAAAAATACCAATGAATTGAAAAGCTAGAAGCTAAATTCGCAGTTTGAAGTCTATATAGGAGAAAAAAATCGCATGAATTTTTATTATATTATGTATTACATGTTTCTGCATTAAAGACCTTGTTGATGAGCCACGATGCACATTTTCACTTGGGTGGTACTTGCGTACTACAACACCACATGGTGCATTACTTGTAACAACTTCAGAGTTTGGTTCTCATAATAAAAAAAATCAAACGTACAACTGATATTATAATGCAACGGGATTATTTTGCCATTTGATCTAAACCGTTTGACATTTGAGATTTTATGCATGACACATTAGAATGTGAGCAACTTTTGTTTTCTGTATTGTGTGACTTTAGTCATAAATTGACGTTCTCATCTTTCTA
>VCNE01005077.1:0-35144 GCA_009869805.1 Oncopodura yosiiana
GACATATGTCCGATGTGATAAAAATCCAGTCGGAATCTTTAATGGGCACTCTGTAAAGGGACTTTTAGAATATGTGTGACCAGAGGAATGATACGCTACTATCTACAATTACTACAATCATGTACTATTATATTTGTTCATTGCCAAAAATCAAGTGTAAAGGAAACTCAATGATGGGGGTTTATTTTTGTTTACTAATAATAGTAATTGGAACAAACGTTGAGTGCAACAATCATCATGTTGTTAGATGCACAAGCTAGAGAGCCATTGTTGGACACAACAACAGATTCCGATCAGTATGATGCATCTTGGCCAGATTTTCTCAAAGATGCCAATGCTAATCATCTAACTGGTGTAAGTTCCAAAATAAATTATTATTATTTCTTCGATTAACATCAATTGTCTCCAGTTTAGTTAAGACTTCTGGAAACCATAGATTTTTTTAGTTCTAGTGAAATTGCGGGAAAATTTCAGCTAGAGTGTTTTAAAGCTTGTTTTTGCTTTTTGTGTGTTTTTGTGAGTCGGTGACTGATTCTGTTAAAAAAAATTGTGACAATGTCTGCTGCAGTAAATGAATTTTTAACAACCAAAAACAATACTACTAATAATAGCAATCATAGTGATAATAATGGTTGTGGTGATACAGTAATAAATGTAGAAGCTAATAATGATGAAAATGTTGTTGAAGGAGAAATTGTTGAAATCAGTGATTCTTCTACTAATAATACTGAATCTCACTCTGACTCTCTAATCCAACAGGATGAAAAGACGGTGACAAGAATTCATATTGAAAAAACTACTAATGGAAGTAGTGGTGGTGGAAGTATTTCATTATCATCTCAATTTCCAAAAGAGAGACGAAAAACAGTCGTGGCCTTCCTTCTATTGACTCTTGGTTTTATTGTCAATGCTACATCACTAGCCTTAACTCATCAACGGATACCTGACAGAGCTCTAGTTCCACCTTTACCGGATGCTATATTAGATAGTGTCACTAAACATCGTTGGTTGAATGATGTTTCCGACATTATTGTTATTATCTTTATTCTTCTGTCTGTCCTCATCATTGTCTTCCACAAGTACAGGTATGTATTTAGTAAGTTTGTAGATAGACAGACATATAAAATAGAGAAGAGAGAATGAAAATATTTTTTATGTTGTAATAACAAAATACAAAAAAGTATGTTAGGATAATATAGATGATGACAATAATAATTTTGTTTCTATGTTTTTACTAGATGGATCGTAGCTCGTCGTATGTTTTTTATGCTGTCTTTACTTTATGTTATGAGATCTGTAACTATGTATGTCACAGTTTTACCTTTGAGTAAGTTTTCTACCTTTAATTTAAAGTATACATAATTGATTATATTGTGTAATAATTTATTGACTATATTTTCAGGTAATACTCATGTTGTGTGTGATCCGAAAGCTAATGGAACAAATAGAGAAATTGCTATTTCAGTGGCAAATAGAATTTTTACTCTTTTAACAGCAGGTTAAATTTGGAATGACAATCTGTATGTAACTTTGTAATTTCATATTTATTTACTTTTACAGGTGGTTTACCAATCACAGGGAAAAAGAAATTGTGTGGTGATTATATTGTAAGTGTACTTAAAAATTAGTTAAAATCTACTATTTTGAAATTTAATTTAGATGTATTGATGTATAATAAATATCCATTTTTGTAGTACTCTGGACACACAATCATATTTATGATGGGATACTTACTAATCAGAGAATGTAAGGACATATAACCTTTGTTGTCCATGTAAAGCTTCCAATGTCATTGTTACTTTGATTAATAGATACGCCAAAAAGGTGGATTATTTTACATTGGACTTCATGGCTTATGACTGCGATAGGAATGATTGGGTTACTCATTTCTCATGGACATTATACTATCGATGTGATTGTTGCTTACTATATAACTTCCAGGATTTTTTGGACTTATCATTCCATGGCCAACAATCCAAGTTTTAAAGTAATCATGCAGATAAATAATAAATATATGATGATTAATTTTGTACTAAATAAACAATTTTTATTGTTCTTTTCAGAAAAAGACTCAAACAAATTACTTTTCAGAAGAATTTTGGTATCCAGTTTTTATATATTTAGAAGGAAATGTAGGAGGTATTATTCCAAGAGAATTTTCAATACCTTGGGCTCGAAAGAAGCGTCGTGTATAGTATTAAAATTCTAGATTTAATTTTCTTATAATGAAAATTATTTTGTACTGAGATAGTTAGTATTGTTTTTGTGCCATATAGCCATAATGTTATATAATAGTTTCGCGTTCGAGTTGTATACATATAAAAAATAAAAAAAACTGAACAATTTTTCTATACTGACAAAAAGATTATCCTTTTTTGTTAGCTATTAAGATTTTTTTTTTCATAAGAGAATCAAACGTAATTAGTGCTTTTCTAGTTTATATATGTATATGGTCAAAAAGTGTATTGAAGTTGACTTGAGCTAATGAGTATGATCTTTTGCATTTGCATAAGCTAGCTAGTAGCACACGAGAAACCTTTTCAGATATTTCTTCTTGATATCATGTTACCTGCAATTTGGTGATAACAAACTCTTGCTACACATTTTTGCATGTTGACATTGTCATCTATATATCTCTTTTTTACCAAAGAGTTCATATAAGAGTGGATTAGTATATGTAGAGGCGACAATGTATTAAAACTTAAAGTTAGGTCTTAAATGAAGTCAAACACATGTCAGTATCACTCTTCTTTTTAGTAGAAGAGTATCCTACTAACAGTGGGCGATTATTTTGGATCAACATAATATTGGCGTGGGCTTAACTAACCAACCACATCTCTAATGAAAAAGTATCTATACACTTGTTATACTAATGCAACTCTTGACATTATAGTTAGTTAGTGATACTCATTTGAAACACATATATGTATTTGTACAATATGTTACAGAACTTGTATGCAAAGTCACACACATAGACAGTTGAATCACAAGGTCAATTTCTTGGTCTTAATATAGACATACAGCCTACCTCTAATCTTGTGAATTTTACCAAGTTTTTACATAAAGTGTTACACATATATATCTTCTTTTCTTCTTCTATTAGTGTATATTCAATAAACTGTTTATTTTTGCAAGAAACACCAGAATACTTCCACATAGACATCAATGCGTGAAAAAAGCGTGAAGAATAAATATAACTAAAAAACTATCGAATCACATTGTAGAGTATTGGCCTAAATCCAAAAGTGTTGTTTGCATTAATTAGAGTCAGAAGAAGATATGTGAAAAACCAACACCATTCTGAAACACACTTGTAAGTGTTGAGTTTTACACACACCAGAGAGCCAGTCATCAGTCAGTCACTAGTGTTTCAGTGTGAAAGTAATTTTCAAGAAACTACATTTTTTATCTTCTGGAAAAAGATTCCACACGTGCTTTTTTAAAGAGTAGTTAATTATTATCATAATGGCTGAATCAAGAGGCTGTTATGGTGTAGAATGTCTTAGGATATCTACAATTATCATTTCATTAGTGCACATTGTAAGTTAATTAACATGATATATGATTATATTATTAAAAATATTTTCTATTGACAGCTTGGAAATGCATCTTGTTTCATCTTACTTTTACTCGGACTTTTATTCTCATCAATATCAGTCCCAAATGTACCATTCTTTGGACAACTATTGGCACTCATATGGAATTTCTTTGCTGAACATAGTAAGTGTGAAAAATTAAGTATACAATGAAGTACCATTGTTCATATTATGTACAATAATATGATGTTGTTTGTTCATCTTCTTTTTTGTTCCAAACAGCAATTTGGCGTCTGATAGTCGTTATTACATTTCTTATAATATTTGCCGTCCTCTTGCTATTAGCTTTAGTTCTACTCTATGGTGCTATTCAGGTTACGTTATAATTTATCTGATTTTGTTACACACAATTAAGAATCAAATGCTCATGATGATGATGTTTGTTATTTTAATCATATAGGAGGACGCCAAAAAATGCAGACCATGGCTGTGGACAAATATTTCTATTTACGTTTTAAAACATAGTCTGATTTTCACTTATTTGTTTTTTGCTCTTTTTTCTATCGCATTTATAGATATTCTCTTTACTTTTGTTATATGGATACTCTCAATGTTTTTTGAAGGTTTTATTTTATGGATTGTTTATCGATTCATTCGTGAAGTAAGATATTTGTATCCGAGAAATTTTACTGCAGTTGGTTATACTGTTTACAAAGCTTGAAGGAAGCCAAGAAAAAATAAAATTAATGAGCTTAGTGAAAGAAAGAAAGAGTGTCAAAGGGCTGCCTCATAACATAAATAAATGTATAACTCTTCTGGTTTTTGTTAACTGCCATTAATTTGTTTTATTGTTTTGGGAATTTTTTGACTGTTAATTATGCCATTAATTACTGTTGATCTTTGTTGTTGTTAATTAATTATTTAAGATTTTGTTACACTACTATATATAAACTCAATAAACCATACCTACAAAAAATTGTAGAACGAAAAGTGAACAAAGTCGTTTCGCTTGTCTCAAGTTTGCGCGGAAAATGTATTGAATGAACAAAAAAATTGTCTGTTGACTTTTTTTTTGACAGAAAAGAAAATTATTGTTGAAATTGTTGTTGTAAACATTGTAAAAAAACTGAAAATGTCAAGTCGAGGTAGACCTACTCGTGGTGGTAGTAGACAAACTCAACAACAACAACGTAGTCGTTCATTAACTAATAAAAGTGCTGCAACTAAAGAAAATACTGGTTTTGGTGTTAGTGGTGGATTTAATATTCATAATCGTGGACGAGGAAATCGAGCAGTTTCAACAATGGTTTGGGATTATGATTATGCAAGACCAGTTCCACATAAAGTTGTATCATATGGTGAAGAACTATTGGAACAAGCAGCAACTAATTTTCTTCATGCAAATTCTGATGGAAGATCACGATTAGCTACTGAAAATGCAGAAGAAGAAGATGATGATATTGATCCATGTGCTGTATTAGATTATAATCATCCAAATAGAAAAGAATGTACAGATTTATCTAAACCAAAATTTAATTCAAGTAAACAATATGCTGTTGAAGTAGATAAAGTTGTTGACTCATTAAAAAAGTTGCCTGCTACAATTGAAAAAAGTATTCGTCATGATAAAAGATTTGAACCACAAATATATGATGCTGTAAGTTTCTTGAAAACAATTTATGTTTGATGTCACTAATATTAATTTATGATTATTTTTGTTTTGTATAAACAGGCAACAAAGTCATTAAATGTCCGTCCAAAATCAAAAGTCTTTAAGAATCTTCTTCCGTTAGCAACTACGCCAGATCAAGTATCACGAGTTGAATCTAAAATACTTGAAGATATTAAATCACTTCAACCAACTATACGTACTCGTGATCCAGAACCAAATATTGAAGACTATAATGTTACAAATTACAATCGTATCAAGCCACCACCTGTACCAATGCCACAAAAACCTGAAAATGGTGTAAGTTTGGAACAACATCTTGGACGTCATTTGATTGAAAGTGAGCAAAGATTTATTGAAGAAGGAAATAAGCTGTAGCTAAAACAATAACAACAATACTTAAACTAAACTAAACTATATAGTACAAGACAGCAATATAATTCTCATCATAAAATATTATAATGATCTCGACGTTATACAGTTTGAATTACACAAAATAATATACCGTTTATTATGTATGTACGCATGTTATATGTAGAGTATATACAACCGTAACTTTTACAAGTGCATGATCTCCAAAAAATAATTAGTGCCTTTCTACAGTATATATAACCTTGCCTTTTAAAATTATTAGTAATGAGAACGAGAATCAACTAGAAAATTATTTGTGATTCCTGTAAAGGGCATTCTATTATACGTCCAAAAAAGCACCAAGCCTTTGTAACCAGTTAACTTATTTATAATACACAAATGCAAGTAATGTAGTCTTCAACAGACGATATAATAAGATATATAAAGATTTATGTTGTAATAATAAGTGAAAATTGTATATTACACGTAATAATTACAATATATACAGTTTTAATGGTTGAAGCTAATCAGTATTTACTATTTCTTTTCTTTGACATATGAAACACGAACTGAATGGAAAAGTGCAATGTTTTAAGTCAAATATAATAGTGGGTGGGTGACATTAATTACAATCGTGACTCGATGACACTGACCACAATTTCCTTCCAAGAATAACTTTATCGGGATTTTGTAATTTAATTAGTACACATATGCCTAGATCTAAAAAAAGTTATATAGCATCAGCGTCATCATAATATCATACGAAAAGCACACGTTGCAAATGTCTCAAAATAGATTTTGATTATTTTTTAGCCAGTATCTCTCCAGTAGAATGAAATGATTTCACACTCGAACGCTCAGCTCCACCTCAACTTGGCATTTAGTATATAGAATGATAATTTTAGTACTGAAAATAGCTATCATTTGATGACATTTATTTTTGTTGCATCATCAAAATGTGGTTTGGTTTGTGGTTATTACAAAGATATACATATTCAGGGTCAAGTAGCATGAGAGAGACGTATATTGTTGTAAGTCTAACTTACCTTGAAATTATGTCACTTTTTCTTTCATCTGCTCTATATCATCATCATCATCATCACTTTGAACGCGGATATGAAGACAACCAAGTCAACCAATTTTGGCTATGACAGAACTGCCCACTAACTAATGTGTCCCATTATAATCTGAATGATTCTTGTCTAAGGGTGTCTCCTCTTCTGTATAAGATTTGAATAGTAATGTAAATTCTTTGAGCATCACTACTACTTACACAATTTATTAGTTTTACTACTCATCATCATCATCATCTTGTACATGTTATGAGTCCGCACCCAAAATGCAATCAAGAAATTAGTAGTTAAAAAGTACAAGTGACGAGTTAAATATCATATTGGGTCAAAGTATGACATGACACTGTACCAAAAAAGATATTATATATGGTGTTTTGAAGAGGAGAGTATTATTTTTCTTGTAAAAAATGGCAAGACCTACGCCGAAATATACAGCCCAAGGCCTTTACCATGCTTCTTCTATATTATACCTGACAATGAATTTTTCTTATGTACTAGACATACTTTACATACATAACAACAATACACACACCTCTCTCGTCTGTTATGATTTTGTTGATCTCATCCAACAACAACAAAACTTGAGGTCCAGTCTGCATCTTTCTTCTGTAAAGATAGTACTAGACTGTACAAGTTATTGGCAAACTCGGAAATTCACATTGTGTCTCATATTATTATATCTAACTGCAATATCAATCAATAAATATTGGCATAATGACATCTCTTCCGAGATTACGAGGGGTAATAATAAAATATAGTTCTTTGGTGATATTGTTGCGAGTATAATAGTTTTATTGTGTTAATTATTATTGTTCTATAGGTTCTGTGTATAGTTATTTTTACACTAACTGTCTACAATACAAATGGATTTCCTCTTGGAAAGCGATTATATAAATCCTTACCTTCTGTTTCCAAAACTCACTACCATGAAAATTTGCCTGATGGATCATACAAGTACGGTTTCTGAAATAAATTAAAAGTTTTTTTCAAATTTCTTCATTTTATACTGTCTTTTATTCTTGTTTTTATTCTGTCTATAATGTAAACTACAATTTTCCATATAGTTTGGAAAACGTCGCTTTAGAAAGATCAAAAAGGTACGACAAAGATCATTTGCCTAAACACATTTTATTTTAATAGCTTGTTTGTTCAAACAAATGGACACTTGTACAATTGCACATCATATATTATGTATGTATGTATATATGTAGTAAGCTAGATTATTAGCTATAAAAATTTGTAGTAAGCAAATGAAGACGGTTCGTTCAACTCAACAATTCACATTGTTGTCTAACAACAAGTTTACTTATCACACTTGCTATTTCTTTAACAGTCATATAGAAGTACTTGTTCCATGTTTTTCTTCTTAACTTTTGACTTGACTTTTTTACTCGTCTCAACTTTTTTTGTGCTCTTCTTCTTCTTCTTTATTGCTTACACTAAAGTTATGCTTATGTTTATAATTTGCATGATGACTTGAAGCAATTTTGTACAATGAAACAAATTGGTTATGCACATATATTATGTCTTATAACGTAAACATACAGACAAATTGGCTATAACTTTTAAGCTTGTTTACTTATTATTATTGTCAAATTTTGCACACAATTACTTTTAAAAAAATTAGATATGCTTACACTGGAGAAGATCGCTATGCAGCAGAAAGAAGATTATCTGATGGAACTGTAGAAGGTGAAACTGTTGTCGTTCGAGGAGATGGAGTTCCAGTGAAAGTTCATTATTTTGCTGATGCCCACGGTACAAATGAATAAGAAAGTTTAAGAAAAATTCAGAAAACTTTATTAAATTAAATTAAATTTTAGGATATAGACCAAGAACTGAAGTTTTATACTCTGAAAAAATAAGATCAGCCTCATCACCAGCAGTTGTCTTAGGTTAGAAGAGTTTATAAAAGATTTTTGCATTTTTAATACAAAATAAAATTTCTAAATTTCAGCACCACCAAGAGCTTATCACTCAGAACCAACATTCATCGACTCAGGACGTGGCAAACAAGACTCGACAATTATCAGTCATGGAGGAAATATTGCAGCAGCTGAACCAGAAATTAATGCTGTGATTGGTCCAGGAGCCAGTGTACATATACAACCAGAAGCTGTAGCCAAATCAGGAAATTCTCATAACTATTTCCGTTCAGCTGGCTCAAGTGGTGATGTAGCTGTTGCAAAACCTACAACAAATGCCATAATTGGCCCAGGAGCTTCTGTCGTAATTGCTCCACGAGCTAGAGCAAGTTCTGGTACACCTGATCACGAGTTACCATCAACTGTTGTTCATCATCCAGTACCAGTACCTGCTCACCCTAATATTCCAGTTGAAGAATCAACGGCTGTTGTAGTTCCAGCAGATCATTCAAGACATGTTGGTTATAGATATGCACGACCACTTCCACCTCCACCTCGTCGTATAATTCATCCATTACCACCACCAACTTATACTGCTATTCAACCTACTGGCACTTTAATTGTTCCACCAAGATCTTCTTATGCTTATGAGTACTCATACAGTTCTCCTGATCAAAAGAATCCTCAACATGGTGATAACAAAGCTTATGTTTCAGTTCGAGTTAACCAGAAATAGATTTAAAAAAATTTATGATGATGTCTGCAGCGATTTTTGCATATTAAATGTAACTCTTCTTGTTGTACCACTCAGGCATTAGAGTCATTAATGACATTAACATTGATTAACGAAGAAAGTAATAATACCATTTTATAGTTGTTTCTATAAAAATTTATGTAATATTTACACTTATAAATTAATTGTGTAACACATTTTTTTGATACTCGTGAAATAAAATGATGTTTGTATTTACTAATATTATATACATAATGTACATATTTTGTGTCAAATATTGACAGTTTAGCTACATTAAATTAAATTGGATGTTAAGAATACTTATACGAAAATACTTAAGTGTGTTATCTAAAACCTTAGACTCTAAAATATTGGGTCACCTTCAAAAAAATAAGAACAAGGTTCTTCGTTGACTGTCTCAATATTACTCTGACTTTCAACAACTGTGTAGTAGTAAAATGAAATTTCTCCATATATTATCAACTATTTTGGTTTGCATCATTATCACAAGTAATGGAAAAAATAGTAAATCGTCCTCAAAATTTAAAAAAGTAGAAGATTTGTGGTTTCCATCAAAAACTGTACTTCACCTATTTAAAAATTGTATTATTCATATAATTGTTGATGGCGTATTTGATGCTAGTGCTACAACTCAATTTCTAAGTCAAGTACATGAAGCAACGTTTCTTTTGGAATTTAACTCTCGAATTAATGGACTAAATATATTTGACTCTGCATTTACTCGACCTAAATTTGAGCAATGTAATGTTAAATTCAACTATCTTCTAGATAATGACTTGAAAATTGGTCCTTCAATTGGAAATGCCATTGATGGACGTATTAACAAACTTCATCATATTCATGATACAACAGCAATTGTATTTCTAACCAAAGCTATTAATAATGATATTTTTCCAAAGGAACAATATGATTTGAGAAAAGATGAGCAACCGAAGCCAACAAATGGATTCATATTGATAACAAGTAATAAACAAAATCAACATTTTATTATGGCAATGTATTGTCCAGTTAGTAAAGCATGTTTACTGCCATTATTGGAAGATCAAACAAGAAACTTATCTGTACTGGTAAAATTCCATTTTGATATTCATATGAATTTACACAAACAATGGATAAAGACTTCACATCAAAAATTCATGGATACATTTAATGATCCATGCAGTATTTCAAATCCTATTCGATTCAATGAAGAAGATTGTGCTGAGCAAATGATAATGAAGATGCATAATGGAACCAGAGTACCAAATAAAACGCCATCAAAATCTGGAACTGTACAAATAGCTAATCAAATTTTTCATGAGTTTAAAGTAGGAATGGAAATGCTTCCAGTTCCAAAGATAGATCAAAAGTTAATGTTTATTGTTGTAATTGATTTGGTAGTATACCGAGGAAATTCATTGCTGACTCCCTTCACTTTACAAGTTTGGATTTTTATCATTGTATCTTTTGTAGTATTAGTAATGACAAGTGAGTTGTTTGATTTGATTTACAGAAATATTAGTACAGCAAAAAAAAGAAGAAAAAATAGCTATACTTTATTTCAAAAACTTTGTAAATATTATGCTATATTTTTTGATCAAGGGACAGCAGATTTTGAAAACGTGACTATGCAACATGAATCTTTATTGGTAGGAATTTTTTTAATATCATGTCTTATAATTACTAATGCATATAAGGGTAAATTATTAATGTATATTTTGAGACCAGCATATCCTACCATGCCTTTAAGTTTAATAGACCTAGCAGAAACAAAATACTCTATTGTTGATAACATTGTTAATACTTTGCCACAATTTGGCAATCGCTCACTCAGTAGTAGTATTTTACCAATAATTCGAGAATTCAAAGAATTGGAAGTAAAACAAAAGTTACCTTATAGTGAAATAGAAAAACTAAAATACTATGAAATTCTTTTAAATAAAACACAATTTATTCCTTCTACATACCAAGTAAGTTTCCATTATGCCATATCACAAATAGTACATTTGGTTCCTCTTTCTAATAATAAGAAAATTTTGACTAATCCAATACAGTCAAT
Organism: Oncopodura yosiiana; assembly: GCA_009869805.1. Classification (NCBI taxonomy): domain Eukaryota; kingdom Metazoa; phylum Arthropoda; class Collembola; order Entomobryomorpha; family Oncopoduridae; genus Oncopodura; species Oncopodura yosiiana. The sequence goes on from VCNE01005077.1 coordinate 11,287, forward strand.
TAGCTCACCTTATATAGCTTTAGGACTAGAAAGTATAATAATACCATTTAGAAAGTTTGTAAATTCATTTGATAATATGGCTACGGAAGTTCATGAACTAGATAGTCGAGTTGTAACTTGGGAAGTAACTACTGGAGCATTTTCAAAAATTTGTCAAAAACGTCTTGAGCAACTGGTAGAGTCAGGTTTATATACACTTTGGAGAAACTATGATTTAGAAAGAACAGGCGATTATGGTAATAATATGACGAGAGTATTTTGTGAAAGTGATTTTTATAATCCAAGAGTTTGTTTATCAAATAATAATAAAGGTGTTGCTCTAAATTTACAAATGATTCAATCACATTTTAGCATTTATGTAATATTACTTATTTGTTCTATTTTTGCATTTTGTTGGGAGTTGCTGTACAACTTGTATAGTACAAGTAAAGTAAAAAAATGATGAATAAATTGCTACTTGTTAGTTTAACAAAATATCTTTCCAAGTGCAAATTACAAGGTCATAAAGTTTTCTTTTAGCTTCATAAAAACTCATCAGGTACTTAGAGTAAAACTTTGCTCATCCACAACTTTTCATTTCCTGCCTTGATTGCAAAATTCATCCTATTCAGAGAGACACTGAAAATCAACTTTGCTCAGCAGGTTTTAACCACTATTCATTTCATTGAGCTTTCTCTTATGTACAACTTTTGTTGGCAAAGAAAAAATTCTTAAAAGGAAGTTCGTCCACTAGTTTTCCAAAAACTCTAGAGAGAGACTTAGAAATTGGAACATAGTAGTGAAATTGTAATAAGTTTTACCTTTCTCTCTCTAGGAACCATCAGAGTATAAAAGTTTTTTCTTGTGTGAGCAAACAAAAACGAAATCATTGTTTCAAAGTGCGAAGAACAAGTGAATGAGAGGAAAAGAGAGTAAAGAAGAAAGTAAAGTGAAAGTCGACTAAAATACTTTTTTCCCTTGCCTCAGCAGCTGCAAAAAGAGAAATCGATTTGACTTGAGAGTTTTAGACTTTGTGAGCCAAAAGAAAGACTTTCTCTTCGTTACATTTTTTTTGCAGAAACTCAAGTAGCTTTTTCTACTACTACTACTATTTCCATTTTGTAGTATTTGAGTAAGCAGATATATGTATAAGCTCTTTTATATATATAAAGTTTATGCTTTTAGTGGGCGTATGCTCACTTGCTTATTTGGATAACGTGAGTATAGAAAAACTGGAAAGAGAAAAAAGTAGTAAGCTTAAACTTTCTGTCCAAAAAGAAAGTCCATCCATGTTAGTCTTCACACGCTTCGTTGTACTAAAGTATATAGGCACATTTTGCAAAGTCCGGTGCAAAATAGATAAAGGATTATGGAATTTTTTTTCTTTTAGTTTTTGCTATTCAGAAGAGTAGCAGACATATGTAACATGAGGTTATATAAAAAACCTTTTAGAAAACCAGACGTTGTATATACATAGATGAGAAAATGTAACAGAAGAAGAGAAGAAATGACACTTGTACTACACAGAGTATTAGTAATTTAATACTTTAAGACGATCTTTTCTAAGTGTGAAACAACAAGGTGAAAAAACGTCTCAAGGTCTAAAAAGAAAAAGTATATAGTCAATTGAAATTATACAAAAACAGTCTATTTGAAAATTCTATTTGTGTAGGCGTCGTCGTACATATGAAAATACAATTGAGAGAAAGTAGCCACAATGCAATTTGAAAGTAATTGGAAGGAAGAAAGAAGCATAGTGGTCATCTTTCCGTTGTCTACTCAAAAAAATAATTTTCCGGTAGAAGATTGACTTGACTATGACACTTGGATAGCCAACTATATATTTTTAGCAAATCCATCAATTTTTGATTTTACCTTTGGCCTTATTTCATCAAATTGACTCAAATCTAATGGGAGTTGTAATAGTAAGATTACAAGAAAATCTACTACATAGAGATAACTTGAAGAGCTCTATACTAGTTATAAGAGCATAAGTCATGTCACTCTAGTATGAACTCTCCCAATGGTGTAGTTTAATACTAAAAAGAACAAAGTTCACCTTAGTAGAAAAAGAGTTTTGTGAATGAACACATAACATTCAACATCCTGACTCAACTGCTGCACAACTTTTGTAGAAAGAAGCATAATGGCTCAAATGCCTATTTACCTTGCAACTTTCTCCATGAAGAAAGAACTTCAACTTGAATTATATTCACTCACACAACTCTTTTCTTTTGTCTTCTTAACTTTAGACAAAAAAGCTCATTTGGAACATTAGAGAAAGTCTCTTGTGCAAAGTTAGCTAAAAGAATGGCGCCATCATAAGGTAAGAAAAAGAAAGTTGATGAAAAGTTACTCAATGTTGTACTAACTCAAAACTCATCATATAATAGACACATGCAAGCAAAAAGGTGCATAAAAGTCATCAAATTCAACTTATTTGTGATCAATGAATAGTCTATACTGTTTGCAACTACCATCGTCATCTGCTTCTTACATCCGGTGAACCAATAAGAAGAAAAAAACTTTTCTTTTGCAATTCAACATGCTTTTTGTACAGAAAGAAAAAGTTTTTTCTAGTACGTGACCTTCAACACTCTTTACAACAAGAAAAGTAGCATTGCAGCGTGAGAGAGAGAGAGTTGTTCTCAATCCTTAGTGTCAATAGTAAGAAGTAAAGAGTTGAACAAGATAATGCATTGCTATTATATTTGCTTATATCTTCCCTTTCTTCATTTCACACAAAACTCTCTATGTGGTCTTTTCTCCTTCTACTGCTGCTCATTTAATGGTATTTCAAGTGTACTATACTTTGTGTTGTTGCTACCCTGACCTACTCTCACTTTCAACTCATTGTCACTACCACAAAATGAATGATAATCCTATGCATAGCATTAGCACATTGAATATACAAGGCGAATTCCTTTGCAGAAAGAGAAAGCTCTTTCGGTGTGGTAGTAAAGTACGTATAAATTCTTATCATATCATCATGACCTATGAGCTCTCACGAATGTAAATGTATATATATTTTCTTTTTCTCCTATCTACAATTTCCATATGCTTTCTCTGTTGTACATTATGACTTTATATACGCTCTTTCCAGGAGAAAATATGTATGTTTCTATATGTTACAGTAGTAGCATTTAGTTTCCTCTTCATAAATCTTGAGGCTTCTTGCAAAGACATTCTTTTTCGTTTGTGTAAAATATATACATATATATTGTAAAACTGTATGCTATATGTATAATATGTGGCAGAAGAAGAGATAGATACATAGAGAAAAAAACGCATTTACCATATTTTTGCATATGTTATGTGAAATACTGGAATAATGCAGAAAGGGAAAATGTGCAGTAGTACATATTATAATATAGTAGAGTTTTAAAGGAAAAAAGGCCACATGAGATAAAGAGAGAGACTATAAAAATGCTAGTGAATTGTGTTGTGAATTATTAATTTGTTCCCCTTTTTCGCTCATCAGAAGAAGGTGATGTGATAGTGGTGGCCACATATAGACGTCGTTTAATACACTATATATGTATATAGGCAGTTGTCCATGAAAAAGTGAAACTATAAATGTAAAATGTTGTTCTATTCCTATGTGGCTGGCTATGTGAACTCTTTCTCTTCTTCTTCGTGATGAGCAAAATGAGGAAATAGTTCAAGTAGTAACAGCAGTAGCACAGTGTATCACGTACAATTTATTCACTTGCCCAAAAGGGAAATGGTAGCAACGTGGCTAGTAAATTTTAGCCCATTTCCTAACACAACGTGACTGTTAGTTGTAGTAATAGGGTTCTATAAATGGCAAATAGTATAAATGTTAGAGAGAAGTTAATATAGTAGGCCATTATATATTAGTCAATTAGCCATTAGCTTTATAAGCAGTGGTTACAAATAGAGAGAGAGAGAGAAAGAGACTATATACATAGTTTACTTCACACAAGGCTCCTATTATTTCTACTCCTAATAGACAAGGACAACACAATAAATGTGGCTAGCTATAATGACTCTACTGGCTATTGTATTTTGTTTCATTCCAAATGGAAAATGTCAATCAGTATTTATATTCTACTCTGTAAGCTCCAAGCAGAGAAAATTTTTTCTCTGCAGGAGGAAAAAAAAAGAAAAGCAAGGATGAATAAAATTTAATTAGAAGGTCTCATAGGATTATTATTATATATGTAGATAGGCAATACACCCACTGTGAATGTGATTTTGATGCATTGTACATCAGTATTGTTTTTATATGAAATTTGGAATTCATCAATTATGTATGTTATGAATTTTATTTATGATATTATTCTATATTCTTACCAGACTGTCTCGTTCGTGTACAAATAAAATAATGACTATATAGTAGTTACGTATTATTTTAGGAAGAGAAATTCGTTAATTGAAAATATCAAAATTAAATATTTTTAGGTCAAGTTACTGTAATGCATGAAGGCGCTTTGCGTCGGTGTAATAATAATAATACTCTCATCCAGTGATAATTGCAAAAAGCTATTTAACACTCAATTACCTTTTATATTATAGCAATTCACTTTTTACGGAACTTGGTCTCGGCCTTGTTTTATTTAGAGCTAGAGTAGCTTAATATCCAGCTTAAATGTCATCGGAAGCATAAACGCTAATACTAAAACTTGGTACTTAACACCGTCTATACTGTTATTATTGGTAATATTACAATATACAGTCTATCTTATATGCACATAGCTTTGAGCAATATAGACAAGTGTGTAAAATTTAAGAGACCTATTTTAAAAGTCTGAAAAGTAAACTTCAAAAGTAATTGACCTAAGTAAACTTAGTATACGTATACAATCAAGATAAAAAATAAAAAGTAATTGACCCGGAATAAAAATTCATTCAAACTGCCATACATACATATATTTGCATGTTGCAGTATTATTTATTTTATTTAGACATTACATAAAACACTTTCTCATTCGTTATCCTTATCGCCTTTTCTATTACGTGACTTGTGTCAACCAACAAACTTCATATGGTCTCATAATGACTCTCACTTTAAATATATGATGATGTCAACATGAATTTAATTGTATAAACGACAACATGATATATTTCTCTTGAAGAAACATGCAAATGCTTACTTATACAACTAAAAGTTTATTGTGGAGAGTAGAAAAACATGACAAGTGTATTGCCTTGAAAACTTTCTCAACATGAGACATTTCAATGAACTAATCTTTCTTAAAAAAGGACTTTTCTGTACCATAGACAACAAAATGATGATGTCATTCATGCATAAGATCATTCAGATTAGACCAGACAAAATGCCAGAAACTACATACATTTTGAATGCTGGAGATGCGCACGAATGAACTAATTGGTGCACATTAAACTTTTATAGAGACCTCACAAACAAGCAAAATGTATATAAATAAGTTATAGACGGCTCTCTTCTCTTAGCTAGCTGCAGTTCTATTTTTAAGACTGGAGTAGGATGATATACAAAGATAATCTGGAAAATATACATGATGTTGAGAACAAAACTTTGATATAATCTTCATATATGTGTACGTGTGTGTATCAAAAAGTGTACAATAAAGGGGATGTGGGCGTGAGAGATTAGACTTTGCGTGTACAACAAGAATGATGATGACGAACATTGTCGAAAAGAAAAAAGTATATTTGTAGAACAGACGTCAAAATAGGATTTAGAAGAAAAGTTGACAGCTTTTGAGATACACTCTTTTACATCATGTTCGTTAGTATTTTTATACATTATAAGATGATGATGATGACGAGAGAAGTAGAGCGTGTCTTCACGTGTGCAATGGTTTGTTTGCTGTTCTGAAAATTTAATGGAGAGACAATGCTTGAATCAATATCAAATGATAGATACAAGAGTAAATGTCACAAAGTGCAAATCTCTTCCACTGTCTAAACTTGAGTAAACAAAATCTTTGTAGAATATAGAGGTAAGCTTTAGTTATTAGTAACACGTCATTCCTATACAACACATGACGACTTTGCCATTTCAATTTTCATCATTTTCACTCTCTAAGGGCTTTTCCCATTAACTGAATAAATTTTATCGACATTACTCCTATCTTCACTTCTACAGAAATTCTCACTTCACTACATTAGACAGACAAAAGCATATTATTTGTAGCTCCATGATATCAAAAGACAATGCTATATACCTCTCTCTTAAAAGGATTCTCTATCATCAGAATGAAATTATAGTGCCACTCTCTCTATTGCTCTTTCGACTACTACTTTTGCTGGAAATGACATTGAAAATTGAAAGGAACAGACGTACACTAAACTCCTATGTCAGTGAACAAGGCTCTACTATACTACTAACTATATTGTAGTAAATCATACTAACTTCTGACTACTACTGTCATGTCATTATTCACCATATTCACATTTTCACACCTACCCATTATCTCTATCTAAAGCCCTAAGAGAAAACAAGAGAGTTATAACTCTAACTCTTCTATCTCTACTTTCTCTCTCGTACATTATGTATTTTTTATTTGCATTATATCGTATATACTTTTTGGTAGCCTACTGTCACTACTACTAAAAGTCGGATCGATTAATGTAACTTTCTTGTCTTTCCAATTGAATTGCAGAGTTAGGTGACAAAGTAATCACCACACACATTCACGATATTCTTTCTCTCTCTCTCTCTAGTACTCTTTTGACTCTTTGATCTGGAGAATGTCAAGACGAGTCAAAGTCATCAACAGGATTAAAAGAGAGTTCTTCTATATAGACATTCTAGACTCTTGCCAAAATATAGAGTTACTCATTAGTCATTGATACAGTGTCAACATGAACACAGTTGGTGATTCCTACACACAATGCTCTGCTTTTTCTCAATGCATCTCATGTTCTCAAACGACAGCAGAAAATAATATCAAGGTTAATATTTTAGTACATAGTGTAGTATTGTCTATTTCTCGTGATGAGTTTTTCCGACACAGAGAGAGAGGTAGAGGTAGAAAATTCACTTAATTTTGTAGTCTCTGTGTGCATATAGCCTAAGAGAATGTTGTTGTCTTATGAATGGAGTACATGTTGTGGAAAGTGATGATGTGTGGGCGAAAGGAAAGTTGTTGGTTATGATGATATAAGACATCAAGTTTTTGAAAGTCTACATAGACTGCCCTCAAGGACCCTAGAAGAATATTTTGTGTACCTTATGTGTTAGAGAAACAGGATGAAATATGAGTTTATGGATAGTATCTTATATACACTGTATCTTTAATACTTTACATGGTGTAATATATGGCATTACATATCTCACTTTATATGAGTTGAACTGAGCTTCTGTAGTACATATATATAGTATCGTCATCATCATCATAGTAGAACTGAAAGTATGTTGAAGTGAAAGCGAAGGAGAAAAGATTGTCTGAATATTTTGACTATATAGAAGTAGCAGACAGGAGAGAGAGAGAGAGTAAAGGTATTTTATGTTGCTCCTGTGATAAATTACATTTTCGACTATACATTTTCATATGCCATATAAAATGTTGGGCATATGCTTTGAAGGTTTTTTTGTGAGACAGAGAATGAGTCAGGTTATAGATGCTTACATGGAGCTCTTGTGTATGTGACTATGACAGGCTGATGATGAAGTAGAATATCAATATGCAAAGAAAATCGTAGAGAAAGAGAGAGAGAGAGAAAAACTTTGATAGGAACCTTGGACCATATATGTAGAAATTGACATTATGTCGTGTCATATCACTACATATTAGATCGGATTTATATAGCTTTATAAGGAGGTAGTGAGTGTGTGAAATGGGATATGGAGTGAAAGTGAGACAAAAGAGAGAAAGTCTATAATAGAGAGAGAGAGAGTATGTTAAAAGTTCCCTGTTGAGAACTTTGTTCTACTTTCCAAGTCAAAAAGAAAAAGAAAGAGAGGCGACGAGACATGTTCTATTTATCGACTCTATCAAGGGCACACGCCATTCGCATTTTGTAACATTGTGTAAGCTCTCAAAATGAAATTAGTTTGTAGAGACTGGAGCAGAAAAAAATGAGGATTCTCTTTTCATATTATATATTCTCTTCACTCATTTTGGTAACTATTTACATAGGTAGTGTTTTCCAACTAGATCACTTTGAAATCACTGTTGTTGACCTTTCTGTAGAATTTATTGCTAGTTTGTGATTTGAAAGAAATAATTTCATATTGTCTAATTTATGGACACTTTTCTCTGTCAATGTCTTACTGATTTCCAACTGTGTTTGTTTTCATCCTTTTGAATCTTGGCTACAGGAGATAAATAGAGAAAGTGAAATAATGACAGAATCAATAATACGTCAGGTAACATTGCTTTTGACATTGCTGTAACATCATCAATCATAGTTTGTCATCATAACATACCTATATGTATATTTGCATGCTACAATAGCTCATCCAGTTGTTCTATCCAAAGAACCGTCCTTATACTTAATCCCTTTTCTATATGTACTATATGTGTAGCGTGATGCTTAGATATTAAAAAGACAAGACAACTTAAAATCCAAAGCAGGATTATAATTTAATTATTGAAAACCTCTATCTCTTAATGCAGTCTTCTAATTCATTTTTGTGTGCATTTCCCAATAGTATACACTAAATATTTTATTTGTATTTAGTAGTTTTCTACCAGAGAGTCTGCAATTAATTTTATACTACTTTTTTTTATCTTGTCTCAAGGGCACACATTTGTTCAGCCTTGAGTCGTTTTTGCTTTTGTGTTTTATATAACATGTAATTTAGACAATATCACTCAAAGGCACAGAGTAACTTACATATGTGAGCTGTTGCGTAACAGGATAATTGTAACGTGATATCCCATGACTGTGACAGCATGACAGAAAAGTGAAAACCAGCAAAAGAGAAAGAGTGACTGGAAGTGACAAAAAATCTTTGTAGTTTGTTAGTCACTCTCACTTGATGTAATTGCATATTCATGACTATTGTATCAAAGGGAAGTGTACTATAGTCCTAGTAAAATGTAAAAGAAACCATAATACTACATACATACAAATTCTTTTTATTTTGTTAGCCATGAAAAATTCTGAGAAAACATGGAATGTTTTATCAACCATAAAACACAGAACATCTTTAGTGTACACAACAAAAAAAGTACAATGAAATGAAACTTGAGCTTGACATGACAAAAGGTTGTTAAAATCGTAGTAGTAAGCAACAACAAGAGAAAATGAAACACTGTACTCAAGGATTTTATTACACTAAGGAAAAAAGCAAAGAGTCAACTGTCAGCTCACTCATAAGTTTTAGTCTACTATACGACAAAGACATTTTTATTTCTTTTCTGATTCTCTAGATATCTTATATCTTCTTGGTATTTCTCATCTCTTTTTACAAGTATGTTAGCTAACAATGTCACCTCTGATGAATCCAAAGGGCAACTCACAGAGAAATGATTTTGAGTACAACAGAGAGAGCATTGAGAACATTTACTTTTATGAGAAGAGATCAAAACATGATATGACATGAGAGTGAAAGCTAAAGTCAAACGGAGATGAACATGAACATGAAAAATCAGAATTCGTTACTTTCTTCTTCTTAGACATCTTACTAGAAAAAAGATTGGACCAAGTGGATGAGGACCTTGAGTTCAATAAAACTAATTTCAAGGCTATATATTTTCTTCTTCTTCTTCTTTTTTACTCTACTGTAAAGGAATGCATTGAACTGACCCAAAAAGTGAAGTAGACAGAGCACGTTCTTCCAATAAGAATTGATATGATGTGCTACTATCAAATTTTAGACGACCATGAATCATCAAATATGAGTTTAGGAGATGAAAGAAATCGGTGATATTGGGATTTCGCTCAATTTCATATATATGTAATCTAAAAAAAGTAATGGACAGAGAAAAAGGAGAAATTATATGTTGGACTAGCCACAAAAATAATCGGAAACGCGACTAGTAGTATTAAAGTATAAAGAGAGATGTTGGAAAATTTTAGAGCTAAATATAAACTGACTTTCGGAATTGAAATTCCACTTGAAAAACTTTGTAAACAAAATCATCAATTTAGTATTTTACAAATGTTATAGACACTCGATCGCCATTTCTCATTCAAACTTTTGTAACCTCAAAAACTAACAAAATTTCTATTTGATCATTTGTACTTATTATATAACGAGTTTGTCTTTTTCATATTTAGATAGTCGAAGAGTAGAGCTATAGCATTTATTTCCACCAATTAATTTCATTTTCTCTACACGTACGTAGGAAAATGTTGGAAAACTATTTGTAAAAGTAGCAGGGGATCATATAATTTCACATTTTGCACATCATATTGTTCCTGTGTGCACAAGTGGACCTATAGAGAAAATTGGAGCAAAAGTACTTTAGAACTGCAACTGTGTGTGCTACATTACTATATTCTGCTTTCCTCCTGTGCTTTCTCTGACCTCATTCTGTGACAAGATAAACGGTTTCAAGAGCTCAGACTCTGTTGAGTCTTTTGTGCACACACTATCAACTACATTGAGAGGGAAATGAAGGTCTATGTCTCAAGTTGAATGGTAAACTAAAAGTATATTGAGATCATTTACACAAGTTGAAGTTTCAAATGAATGTTTTTTTCAAAATATTTTCACTATCATGATTATATAATACCAATACTTTCAAATAGAAATATCAGGCTGTTTTTAAACTGTTAAGTTTTGAAAACGCTACTGTTTGTTTAAATATCAAGTGGTGCTTGATATGAAAATATTTTAAAAAAAACTTGTGATCAGTTCTCATCATCTTGCTTCACCTTTAATTTATAAAATGTACTACAATTCAAAAATTGAACGGCGTCTAAGTTTCAAACATTGTTTAACTTTGTGTTTTGAAACAAAATAATATTTGCCTACTATAATATGTAGTGAAAGTTGGGAAAGTGTTATGAAATCCTCCCTAGAGAATTTGGCACACAGAGAACTATGACAAAGTTAAGCTAGGTCTAGGTTATTTCCCAACAAGTAGTGAGATTTGCCCTTGCAAAGCAAGACTCAAATAAGCATAAAAGGGCATAGGTCACTTATTCCTGTTTGTTGACGACTTGAGACGTTATAGTATTGTTGAAATTGAATTTCAAGTAATTCATGCATGTACACTCACTCACTCACAATATATGTAACACACACAGTATAAAACAACAATATATATTGTTTCACCTTCACATTTACATCGCTTCTACAAGATTTACATTCCACTTTTCTTCTAAAAGTTCCAGAGAAGAAGACTTTAGAAACTAAAACTAGATAGACTTACAGTGTGACTTTCACTTTGCTAGTGTAGAAGTAGATAGATTTTGGTTGTAATATGTATGGAAATCGAAATTGATTCGCGAACAATTTCTTGAAAACTTTGGAGGTCGTCGCTTGCTTATATATTGCTTCTGTATTTAATGTTACGAAATTGAGTAGACTATATAGACCGGACTAAATTATCAGTAAAGAAATAAAATGAAGTTACTTGAGCGGAAGAAACTTGAGTGAATGTAAAACTCATATAAAGTGAAATTGGAAAGTGAGTTTATAACTCCAATGTAATAAATAGACTTTACATTTTATAACAAGCATATCATAAAACTATTTTTTAATAATCTTCATTCACAACAGCAAATAATAATAAAAAAATCAAAAATTAACTTGCTTTATAAAGACTAGACAGAGGTTTTATTTTATAATTCCAGATTCTAACATTTACTGTTATTATCAGCTTATTTATATAACATCGTGGACTTTCTATACAATAAAGATGACAACTGAAATAAAAGTTTTGCACTCAAGCATTACTAACATTACTGACAATGTCACACAATGAAAATTGCATTCTTGCATTATATCTCACTCTTATAACTTCATGAGGATGGTGAATGAAGTGAAAAGCGAAAACTTTGTTAGATCTTTTCTTCATCTAAACGAAAAGACAAGAGAGAAGAAGAGACTTTGGGAAAGTTTTCTTCGCAGGACAAGAAGTGAGTGAGAACATAGCATCTTTTATCAGAGTTTCTTATTATAGCAAGTTTAGGAAAGAAAAGTATTATTATATATGTAGAGAGTTCCAACTCAGTTGGCAAAATTTCTTGTGTTCTTCTTCTCTTTCTTGTGCTACTTTTCATGAACTTGGCCCTAGTTTCTAAAGCTTAAGTCTTATTATGAGCTTTAACAACACTACTTTGTTCACAGACTAGTATTAGAGGACCATGTCTCAAGTTTTCTAGTATATGTCACTCATACATCATAATCATCACATAATACTCCAACTAGAAACTATAAAGGACTCAAATTAAATAAAATTATTTGTTCTATACTCCACTCTCCTCTCCTCCTTCTCAATGTATCACTGTCGTTGTTCTAGTGGTGAAAGTGTCACATTGAAAAGTCGGTTTTGAACTTTTGCTCCAGCATTCTCTAATTCCAACATGCTTTAGCCTATACTCAGCATTATTCTACAATGTCAAGGAGAGCTAGTCTAGTCCAAATGCTGAGTCGGTTTATTTATTGCTGAGAAAATGAAATGTTGAGAAAGTTAAGTTACGTCAAGCATACAGTATAAGCTTAGAATTCTTATATGTTGTCGAGTGTTAGGATTTATATTGATGACTCTGTAAATTCCACAAACCACTTTTCCTACACTTCTTACGTTACAATTTCAGCTCTTTTGCTTCAACTCTCTCATTTCCTAAATGTATAATTATTAAGTTTAAGTTTACTTCTTGTTCCTCTTGAGCTATTATATTTCATATATACTATCGTGTAANGTAAATTCCACAAACCACTTTTCCTACACTTCTTACGTTACAATTTCAGCTCTTTTGCTTCAACTCTCTCATTTCCTAAATGTATAATTATTAAGTTTAAGTTTACTTCTTGTTCCTCTTGAGCTATTATATTTCATATATACTATCGTGTAATGATTTAATTTTAGAGTTAAAAGCGAAAAGTTGCTTGTGGTTCTTCTTCTTCTGAGTAAAATGTTGCTTACATTTATTTCCAACAAGAATTTTCTTATCGTTTAATGATTTAATTTTAGAGTTAAAAGCGAAAAGTTGCTTGTGGTTCTTCTTCTTCTGAGTAAAATGTTGCTTACATTTATTTCCAACAAGAATTTTCTTTCTACAAGTTAACTCCAAGTTGACCTTGATGTTGTCTTCAGAGTTCTTCTTACCTTGTATACTTACTTTTAGTCCTAAATTTTGAATGCTTCACTACTTACTACTTGTCTTGTCTTGAAGATAAAGCATTAGAACTTTCTCTTAAACTTTCTCTACTCATTTTGTATGTAGCTAATTTCCAAGAAGTGAGCATCATCTTCTCTATCTATATGTACATACTAATTGCTAGAATGCAAAGTTTTAGGAAGACACTTCTTTTGGTGAAACAACTTTTTGCGTAAAGTAAATAGTCTACGTCTCTTAAATTGTTGGAAAATTTTCTTAGACTATACATATACTCGTAAAAAAGTATACATACATACTCTAATAAGTAAGCAAGATGAAAGTATTTAGAAAAGCTTTTATATATATTATGTAGTGTTATATATAGTGCTCGACACACTTATTTCTTTTTATCTTTGGCAAAACTTCCTTTTCCTTCTTATCTTGACATATGGAGAGGAATAAGAAGCATTATACTTGTTTAGAGAGGATAAAGAAACTTTTTTTGCCTTTCATTGACATTATATACTATAGCCAACATATTGTGTATATATAATAATAGTTACATAAGAGTCGCATGGAAAATGTATATAGCAATATGCTGTCTAAGAACGATGGGAAAAAGAGCAGAAGGTAATTAAGAGGAGAGTGTGAGTGAAAGCTTGTTCAAGAAACAAGACCAACTTTCTTCTTCTTTTTTAGTTCAAGAGATTTTCAAGAGGAGTAGTTTGGCACTTTTGTTGCTCACCTACCTCAACTTAATACAAAGAAAAAAGTAACAAAAGAGAGAGGGAGAGAGAACAAAACTAAAGCTTTTTATTCTACTTTAGTTACTATACAGTGTAGTATTGACTAGCAAAAAAACCTGCAAAGTCCACCTAATAACACTTATTGCGCCAGATGTACAAGATGTATGTAACATAAGTACATAGTGAGTGTGCAATGGTACATGAAAAAAACTTGGCCAAAATCTTTACAAAAGCTGAGTAAGTGGAAGAGTAAGACTTTGGGCAGCTTATTGTAGCATGTTTATGTTGAGAGAAAAATGGTTGGAAATAAGGTGACAGCTCAAGGAAAAGAGAGCTTAGTGAGGAAATGGAATAGTGTATTGGATGGACCTTCAACTTTTCGCAAGACTTCAAATCACTCGAGAGTACACTCATCTTCTCTTCTAATAACTGGCAACCGCAACTAATGTTCTAGACAGTTACAACCTTGATCTGTGTGTAATTAAGCTACCTACTACTACTTATACTTACTTACACTCAAGAATCAAAACAGATTTTTTTTGATACGTTTCATCCAATGTTGATCAAGTCTGTTTCACAAAAACGTGTAATTTTCCTAATGAAAAAAGAACACAAAGTTTCTTTGACAGGTTTTTCTTATTTTCAGCAAAGTACTAATATGACGTAAGCAAAATGAAGAGTAAAGTAGCTAAAAGTCCTAAGAACACAATTCACTTTCTTTCTCCAGTTGTTGTTGAAAGTGATCAGCAAACTGAAAAGTTTATGAGTTTATATTGTATAAAGAGTTGCTACACTACGATAGATAAGTATATAAGTAGACAATCAGAATAAGAGTTTTTGTGGAGCTTCGAGGTCTTCTTATTTTAGTTTTATATTTAGAATCTTCTCTTTTAAAATGAAGTATTTTGTAGGCAGGTAGAGAGAAAGAGAAACATGATGATGAGCCATGAACTGAGAGTTGAACTCTTAGTAGCAAATTCTCTTTCCATTTTCCCAAACGAGAAATTAGAAACCAATAGAAGAGGACGGATAAAGTTTAAATACATACGTAAGTAAAGCCATATAGTATGTGTATGTAACATCTGCTCATTTCAAATATAATGTAATTATAATACGTTACACAAGAAAATTATGGCTGTCTTCTCTCGTTGAGTGTCTTGTGAGAGCAAAAAGTCATTTGCAATTGTAATTGGACGTGTGTGTCTTTCTCTCTATGTAAGTTGGCAATCTTGTTTTAGAAGTAGAAATGAAGTACCTTATAGTTGAAGTATAATCTACTACAACTTTCTCATTCTTCATTTAATGGAATTTTGTGCCACTTTTCCTTAGCGTGTATAAATGCTTCTCTCAAGAGAGAGAAAGTTCAGGATATGTTTTCTTTCCTGGGAGAGAGAGCAAAGCAAGTGGCGAAAGATGAATATCTAGTTTCCTATAAATTTTGAGCGTGGGTGTAACTAGTAGTATTACATGTTGTGTAGTAAAATGTAAATGCATAATATATAGCTCTTTCATACCTAGTGACTTTGGCATTTCATCTCTCGTCCCGGATATATATACGTTTTACTACAAGTGCAAACCATAAAGTTCTAATAACACGAACGGACAACACGATGAAGCAAATATTTTATAAGTCATGCACACGTATGCACATATATGCTTTAAAGAAAAATATGATGACGAAGCATTAGTAGTATTAAATACCTGTAGTAGTATACATAGTGTGCATTCTTTGGTGAAAGGAATTTGACCTTTGAATTTATTGCCAATCTGTTAAATAATTCCTGAAGAGTATTGTAAAATTTCGAAAATGGTAATATTTTTGAAATGCACACATTTTAGCATATTACACCAGATTTACCAGTAGTGTTAACATTCAGACATTACAAAATATGAATAGACGATCGATAATAATGAACTTTAGTACTAATTCAGTTTTCATCATGAGAATGTATAACAAAATTAAATTTTGTGTCTATATCTATTTGTAGCAAACTGAGTTCATAATAGAACTCGTTGGTAAGTTAATCTGGGCTTTGAAGCATTGAAACAAAATGATATTATGAGCCTTTCTTTTTTCCTAGAACGCAGTTTTTGGAAGCATCAAATTTCCATTATGAATTTCAATGTTTTCAGGGCTTACCATATAACAAAGTCTGCCAAGAATGAATGAGAACTGCTACTTTTCCTCCTTTGTTTGTAGAGTTTTGTATGCCAAAGTAAGTTGATGTTGTTATGTGGAAATGTTATATGACGGAAGTTCAAGGTTTGTATTATTATCAGCAACACAACAAGCTTTATTCCCACGACTAAAGTATGCTTTAGGCTATTGTGTGCAATATGGAGAATGAAATAAAATGAGAAACAACAAGAGAGAGAAGAACAAACGAGGTCGTTTTTTATATTATGTATTATACTTCCTCCAGACATGCATTGTTCAATCTTGCTGAAATTGTATTAGTAGTAGACAAGAGACACAAAGTTTTTACATATTCCACAATTTCATTTTATTTACACAACTAACTTTTTTGTCATATACATTTTAGTATAGTCAGTATACACAAATAACAACATCAAATTTCAAATGCAATTTGTTTTTCTACTTTATATAATGTGTATACAGCCTTTGAGGCAAACAACCTGCTGCTTTATATATATTTCAATGAATTATAATTTTAGAAACAATAAAATTGCCAATTATATACAAAACGCAGCATCATTATTAGATCAATTTTTATGTACAATAAATTATAATTATATCTCTACAATGTAGAGTCCTCATAAACCACTGTAACTTTTGTAAATATTTCTTACTCCAATTATATTGTATTTTACATTGTATGGCGTTACAATTGCAACGCTAATATAAATAAATAATGAATGTATTTTCTCTGCTTTCTCTTTCACCTGAATTCATTTCTAATAATTTCTGGTACAGATTTCGTCACAGTCAATCATCATTTCATCACATTTCTAAATATTGAATTTTATTATAACAACAAATCAGCTTGTTAGCTCTGTAATCACACGCCAAAATAGTTTTTCATATTAAATACTCATGCAATTCATCTCTTGTAGTTGGAACTCTTTGAAAATCATTTGAGCACACATGGACAAGACATGTTTTTAATTATGCAACATCAATACATTATTATCAACACTCATCTTTCAAAACTTTTCCATTGACATACTAGTACAGACATTACATTAAAAGTTCAAAGCGATATTATTCTTCATGTACTCAACACATGAACAGAGAGACGCGTTGACATTATATACTAAAATCTATCGACATTGACATTTTATATAGCGTATTAATTTTATTTATAGTAGTGGTATAGTAGTTGTAGTAATATATGTGTACTCAATGCAGGTTACATCAGTTTGATTTTTTATTATTCAGTATTTATTTCAGGTGAATGAAGGTTTTATATTTCTATTATTTATGTATATAGTAGTAGTATAAGCAAGTTCGATTTTTTCTCTGAGATATCTTATTTGTTAGACTACTAATCTATTTATAGTTATATAGTATGCAAGAATACGACACAGGTACATACTATGAATTATACACCTGAAAATGAGTTCTCAGATCAAATACTCAGTAATTATATACAGGTCACATTTTGATTCCTTTTTGAATGCGTTAAACTTGTTGTAAATGATTTAGTTTTGTAAGCGATCTTTGGACATATTATATAATAGCTCAAGAATTTGAAAACATTTTTTTGTCTCAATCTTGTATTAACGGAGAGAGAGGTCATGTAATAAATATCGTATTACTGGAAGAACGTAACTTTGCGCAGTCCTATATTGCATTCTTTGGTAAATTATTACGTGTTATATGTAATACGGTTGGTATATATGAATATCAGTATAACAAGTTATTTTTTAAATAGTAAGTATTTTGTTTTTTGTTATTACTTGACTTAACTTGCTGAGATGTTTTGATGACGGGTTGCGGTTCGGTTGTATAATAAGAGAGTTTATATAGGTTGAACATTTCTCTTTAATAGTATTTTTAGTTTTATTTAGTAAAATGTTGTTTTTGTAAGTTTCTTGTTTGTTATTTGTTAGTGAGTGTTTTAGTTTTAGAATCCAAAATCTCCTCCAAAATCAAATGCGGATGAAGCTCCTCCATCAATATCATCCAATCCTGATGCACTAATTCCTCCAAGATCTCCTCCACCTAAAGAAGTAGCTGCTGTGCTTGCAGTTGAATGAAACATTGAATTATCCATTGAATGATAGAAACCATTAGATCCTGAGAAATCTGTACTTCCTGTGAAACTATTTGGCCAGCCAGCACTACTAATCCAAATCTCCTCCAAAATCAAATGCGGATGAAGCTCCTCCATCAATATCATCCAATCCTGATGCACTAATTCCTCCAAGATCTCCTCCACCTAAAGAAGTAGCTGCTGTGCTTGCTGTTGAATGAAACATTGAATTATCCATTGAATGATAGAAACCATTAGATCCTGAGAAATCTGTACTTCCTGTGAAACTATTTGGCCAGCCAGCACTACTAATCCAACCTAATCCATAGCCATAAGGATGAGTCCAATAACCAAGAGCAGTTCCAGCTGTCAAAGTATACGCGAGTGCTTCTCCATTTGCATTTTTCTTAATTCCATTTGACGTCTTGTCCAAAGATGACAACTGACCAGATGAGCCGTGATAGTGACCATTGGCTAGTCCACAGCGGACGGTTGTCGTTTTGTTGGAACTAGGACGAAGATTGGCCGTATGTCAGCTATCTCCATTTTTCACATGCACTCCGTTCATCAAACCACTGCCTAGAGAACAAGTCTTTGGCAAACGATAGTCCATTAGTGAATCTGCAAGAAAAAAAACAATCATCATAATTATATCTAGTAATAATAAATAATATCTTCAAATTCTATCTACAAGAAGGCTCTCTCTCTCTCTCACTGGCAACTCTAAAACTTATGTATAATTTATTCCTAAGCTACAGTGAAATAGAGAGAGAGAGAACCAACATTTATAAATTCAACCTTGAGTCAATATTTATTACTTCGATGTATCATTTGGGTTATATATGTAGAAGACTAATACAGAAATATTAGATAGAACGTCAACAACAAGCATAAGCTCTAAGCATATTTTAATAGTCTACTTCTCTAATGATTTATAGTATCGATCTTGTGATATAGAGTCTTTAATATATAACACGTATTAGGTAGAGAGATCATCAGCAGAGATTTTGTATACCTTAGATATAGTCATGCTAGTGAGTTATACATACAGTTAGTAATTATACTCTAATACTATATAACATAACCTAAAAGTCTCAGTTGAGCTTCTTGAGATAAATCGCAAGCTTTGCTGAGGAGATATGAAAGGATAAAGACACCCATTATGCTCAGGATACTTTAGTGTTTTTAGAGTCAGAGTCCAATTTGAGAAGATGCAATATGCATGATGAGATAGTAGCAAAGGTATATTAGTATCTAAGGCCAAATAGTCAAATCAAGTATATGTACCAACAAGGCAATGTTTTTAGCTTGCAAATTATATTTTTGCACAACGACAAAGTCTAATCTCAAAATTGATGTTCTAAATATAAAATGAAATTACGAAAACTAGTTTTTGAGTTTCTACGCTTGATGCCAATAGTCGTTTGTAAGTTGAAAGTAGTCCTTTGTAAGAGAAAGTTGGTTGAGTTGGCAAGCAGAAGGAAAGGAGTGAAAGGAGGATTCCATTTGTCTGTAGTAGGCCTTCCGGCAAATGTCAGTAATGACCTTGCCTCTCTCACCATTATTTCAAAGAGGAAAAGCAGCATTTTGCTACTCTTCTCAAACTCCTACTACTCTCTACAAACTAATATCACTAAACAGGAGGAAAAGATAAGGTTTGTAACTTCTATATAGTCTCACATCATATCAAAATAACGATTGAGGATAAAAACTAAAACTGACAATTGAGAATCATGAATGGTCTGTTTAGTACATAAAAACTTTTACCTTCTGCTGTTTCTCCAACTCATGATGATATAACATTGCAATCAAATTGGAAACTATAGTACTAGAACCCTTTATCTTTTTTGAATGTTTATTCAATAGAAGTACTATATATAAAAGCCCAGCAAACAACCCAAGTAATGGATATCTACCTATATACATATTTCTCTTAAAGTATCAAAATTGAATTCCCATTTTCCATTCAAGTGTGTTTACAGTTTTTGAAAGAGCATTTGCACACAATGCTACATATACTTTGGAAAACAAAGAGTTCTATAGTTTCGATTGGTTTTAGAGTTTTTGAGTGTTGCTCTACTTTCTCTATGTTACCCAATGTTATGGTCGTAACATCAACGCAATTTTATCTAATGGTTCCTCTTTCTCTCTGTTTCTTTGAAATCGATTTCCATCGACTTCTCACTTTCGCACACAGAAAAAAAGAGAGATCTGAATCGTTTTGCTTGCCCTGTTTCTTTGGTACTTTGTGCATAATGGAAACAATGGTTTTTGGTAAATACATGTATAGGACATCATACAGAGTTGTGTCATAAAACTGATGAGATCTTTTTCAGTGTGCCGAGACTATACTATACTGCATTCCTATATACAAAGGCTAAAATCATTCCAGACAGAGTATATACCACAAGAAAAAGAAGAAAAAGGGTGATCAGCAAAGAATGTAATCATCAACTACTACTATATACTATTATATTCAACACAACGTAACTAGATTGAGAGAGTTGAGTAAAAAAATTCTTGAAATTGAATTCAAAATTGAATCTTCATTTAAACTTGTTCTCTCTCTACTACTACTTTTCTACACAACTCATAAAGAAGATAGTTCAAGGCCTCGAGGATTTCAATTTAGGAAAATTTTGAGAATAGATTTAGCAACTACATGGATGATGATCATTTTCTTCTTTTCCCATGATGATGGAGTTTGTCTCTGGAAATAACGACTATTCTTCTTCTACATACTAGTTCTATATATGTATATGTCCTTGTTGTTAAACGATCTTTCTATGCACATAACTTGTCCCAAGTCGTCATCCTCTTGATAAAATTTCATTTCAACATATGACAACTCTTTAGGGAATGCTCAGAGTTCCTCAGTACTTTTCTCAAAAAAGTACATAAGAATACGCAACTCAACTCGTAAATGTCTAGAGAACTTTTTCTATTTTCTCTTTTCTTTCCAACAAACTTGTTCTCTGTATATGTACTTTCTCAGCAGTCTCTCTCACATCTACATACTAAAAGAAACTATAGATATTCATGTCAAAACTTTTTTGCGTTTCTTATCCATTTTCTCTTTTTTGGCGATCGTTACAATTCAATGTGCAATGGGAGAAAGAATAAAAAAGTAATGTGAAAATATTCATCCTCTTATTTGCAAACTGTGGAATATCTTATATTCTACATACAACTTATTTGCAAACTGTTTGCTACTCTCAGAGAAAAAAACTTTTCATAAAATAAAATAGAATGTAGTACTAAACTTTAAGTAAAGTTTTTCTTCTTTGAAAAATTACAATGAAAAAGGAAAGACGGACTATTATTATGGAAAGTTTGTAAGATATGAGCTGTCATGATAAAACTTGGCAGCTGTCAAATGTCAAAGTCAAGGAACTCATGTTTGTCAGAGAATTTATTATTTGTTCTGGCTTATCTCATCATAACAGAACAACTGAGAAAAGAGAATTGAGTTTGAAAAAGAGAAAAACTTTTTTTTCATTCATTTTCATTGAGAGAGAGATAAGTATTCAACTTTTCTGTCCAGCTATAGTCATCTAATGGACAAAGTATTTTTATTATATTTCATATATAATACAAACTTTGAGAGACTCTTTAGTGTTTTTGTTTGACAGATTTACTAAATTGTGAATGAAATAGAGAATTATTATTATTATCTATGTATTAAATATAATAACGCTAGTCGAAATGCCGACAATGAATAAAAGCTGTATATAGAAAAGAGCAGCACAATATGAATTCACTTTCGAAAGGAACAATGCACAATAGCATATAAGCACATAGAATAAACCATTATCTTTTTGAGCTTAAGTATATGTACATATATGAAGTATACAAGTGGCCAATGTTATGATACACAATGCCAACTTATTTGTTCTAGAGAAGAATAAGAGATCCTTTGACATTTTCAAATATGTTTTCATGCTGATAATTTATGATACGAGCTCATATTGTGTAAATGACTATTGAAATTTGAGAACAAGGTGAAAGGAAGGTGAAAAGCAATGAACTTACGTGATGAAATTATATCGACAGACTTATGATGACCAAGTTGATTTAGAATTTCCGTCTTTTTCAAACGACTTGGAGTGCTTATCAGATCATCTGTTGTTGATTTTTGTGTAATTGTTGGTGGAGGTGGTAGCTGTACACAAAAAATGAAATGTGAAAATTACAACAAGCATAAATTTTTTTCTTTTCTCTTTAATATTTTTTTTACCGTATTGCTTATTGCAGTCATCCATTCACTACAAAACAAAAAAAACATTTCCATTTAGTTGGAAAAGAAACATAATTGATATTATATGAGAAAGAAAATATGTTGGAAAGTGAGAGTGAGATTCATTTTCCTGTCACTACATACATTTCATTTCCTTATTTTATTGATCTCTGAAATGGAAAAACTCTTGTGCAACATTGTGAGAAAGAGAAACTCATTTTCTCAAAGAAATAAATATATGAAACTTGAGTTTTGTATATACTACATGTTTACGTGTACTATAGTACTTTGGAAATATGGAAAAGAGTTATGATTTTCAACTAGCCATTTACTATTCTACACATTCTCATATCTCACGTTTTCTCTCATGATATAAGAAAATAGAATAGGAGTAGAAAAACATGAGGTAGGTTGGAGTAAACCTCGACATCAAGACAGTTATTGCATGTACCACAAAACTACATGTACGATTGGCTACAACTCAAAGGCGTATATTATATTAGATTATTTTTTACTTTAATTACTTCCTCTTGTGCACAGAAACTGTGTTGTGCAGACTTAATTACTAAAATTCCAAGTAGCAACTTCTTGTTGCACGCAATTATTACAACTTTACTTAATAAAACTAAATAAACTAGAAATTTTTTGCAACACATAATGTAGATTCTAAAGATAATAGAAATGCACAACAACAACAACTTACTTGACTTCATCTTCAGATTTACAAAGGAACCAATGGACTTTCTCTTTTCCTACAATGAGTAATGAACGAAATTAATTTTAATTATTATAATAGACTCATTTACTCAAAAGCTCTTACCTGGTGTACCAAATGCCATCAATTGTCTAGTGTGACAACCTTCAGGAAGTTCTGGTTTATCTTTAAAATAAAAATATATATTGGTGAGTTACAGAGTACTAAAAAAACTTATATAAATTAAAAATTACTTGGAATTCTTAATGTCCACAGTCCAACTGCTAATAATTCTGGTGCTTCTTTAAGCAAAATTCCACCAATAGGATTCGGTCTTTCTCGGTCTATAAAATTAGGTTTTGATAATGACAAAAAATTTGATGTTTTAATTAAAAAAACTTTTAATTACCTTTGTACCATACGAGACTGCTGTTATCATACAATACGACCCATTCTTCTCTCCAAGTTTTGCCAAACATTTTTTCTGTGTAACAATTAAAAAACAAATATATTATTACAAAACAGACCAAAATCAACTTCAACACAATAAATCACATCGACAGTTTAACAAATCAAAATCATTGACGTCCAACAATAACATTTTTTCTTATTTGTCGTTCATGATTTCTAAACTATTGACTAAGGTATAGAAGAACCCAAGGACTCTTTTCTACATGTAGTACATTTTACTCCTACCTTTTCTTTTGTGTACCTTTTTCTATTTTCTTAACAGTAGCAGTTTACACAACCGATGGAATAAAGAAAAGTAGTATTTGCACAGCAAGAGTTTTCATTACACAAGTTTTATGCAG
>VCNE01005079.1:0-12294 GCA_009869805.1 Oncopodura yosiiana
AGCAAGTTCCAAGACTTCAGCAGCTAAATATTCCATAACTGCAGCCAAATAAATTGGAGCTCCACCACCAATTCGTTTTGCATACTGACCTTTATGAAGAAAACGATGAATTCTTCCCACTGGAAATTGAAGTCCAGCACGACTAGAACGAGAGTTGTTTATTTTCTTCAAATTCTTCATTCTTCCAGACATTTCTTTCTTCTTCGAATTGAAAAGTTTTTGATCACACAGAGAGAGAGACAGACAGAACTTTAGTTGTGTCTTTTAGAAAATCCAAACGACGAATAATGAGTAAAGATTTTGTGGCAAGCCTTTATATATGCTCGGATTTCTTCATTGAATAGAATGGAAAAGTCGTGAAAAATCCTGAGCTATCAACAACAAAACTTGTCATGAATTCAGATGAAACTTCAACGCAACGCCTTTCAGTAGAAAAGTGCAGAATACGGCTTAGCTGTAGAGATGGGCAAATCGAGACTAATTTGACAGAGCGGAATCTCTCTGCTTGAATTCTTTTTCAAACAACTGCTGCACTGGAGAAATAAAATTTTGTCTACTTCTTTTCCAGTAGTAGTAATTTTTTTTAACAATGAGTGAGTCAACAAATGAACCGAATGTTAAACTTTTGTTTAGTCCATTTTCATCTCAAATTGCCTCAACATTTTGGAGTTCATTTTCTCAATTAAAATTAGATGTTTTAGGACTTGATTCTGAGCCTTTGACAATTTCTGGCTATTATTCTGCATCAAGTGACATAAATATTGGTTCAATCTTTTCTGTTGATCATTCCAGTTTTGATAAGTAATATATGATAATTAAGAAATATGTCTACATCACTGAAATATGTGATATATGTTGTACATAATTTTTCTTTTTGTTAACTTTATGCAGAAATGTATCAAATACTACTTACTACAAAATGATAAAAACTAGTGGATTAATGATCAATACAAATACATTTGATGAATTTAAACAATGTGATAAAAATGAAGTAATGAGAGTCAATGGCCATCGACTAATTGGACAACATCTAACATCAAGAGAAGGACTAGAGAAAATTGCATCTGATCCAAGTTTATTGTCTTCTTTCTTTATATTGACATTTGCTGTGAGAAAAGAATATCAAAAATTGTAATATTCTATTATTCATTGATTTTTTATTTAACTATTTAGGACTTGAAAACATACAAATATTACTATTGGTTTGGCTTTCCTGTCTTGAGTAATTTGACATGCATCAACACAATCAATTGTTCATACTCTCTACATGATGAATTTCCTCAAGACGATATTATTGACAAAATATTTAAAAATGAAGAGATTATTAATAACACTGGAGGATATTTTGTTGTAGACAAACTTAACAATTGCATTCTTAGTTTAAAAGAGTTTATATCTAACAAATATGATGATTTGGACAAGATTCTATTTGGTTTTGTTGACCCTTCAACAGATTCAAATTCAGTTGGATGGCCTCTAAGAAATTATTTGGCATTTATTGTCAATTCATTGTAAGTAGTGCTTTAGAAGTACTTAATATCACTTTTATATTATTTTATAAATATTTATTGAGTTTTATCACCTCTCTCTTAGAAAACTACAAAGTGGATTAACAATAAAAGTATTATCATATAGACAAACAGCCAAAGAGTCTTTCATAGAAAAGAGTAAAATATTTCATATTAGACTTGACTTTGAAATATCTGACATGATAAATAGTCCAAAATGGATTGGATGGGAAAGAAATGAAAAGGGAACATTTGGACCAAGACAAGTTGATTTGAAAATGTCAATGGATCCTTTGAGGTATTTGAGAAATTTCTACAATTGTTTTAAACTTATTCTAAATTTTTGCTGAATAAATAGATTGGCAGAGTCATCAGTTGATTTTAATTTGAAATTAATGAAATGGAGAGTATTTCCTGATTTTGATTTGGAATTGATGCATCAAACAAAATGTTTGATTCTTGGAGCAGGAACTTTAGGTTGTAATGTAGCAAGATGTCTAATTGTTAGTATAACTAATTTATTGGTTATTAATGTGGTCTCTGATAAAATTTTCTTTGTAAAAAGGGTTGGGGAATTCGAAATATTACATTTGTTGACAATGGAAAAGTATCTTACTCAAATCCAGTACGTCAAAGTCTTTATACATTTGCAGATTGTAGTAGTAGTAAAAGTAAAGCAGTAGCTGCTGCTGAAAATATTAAATTAATATTTCCTGGTGTTAATTCACGTCATCAACAAATTATGATTCCAATGCCTGGTCATTCAACATCTCCATCAACTTTAGAACAAGTTAAAAAGGATTATGAAATACTTGTAAAAGAAGTTGAAGATTGTGATGTCATATTTATGTTATTGGATACTCGTGAAAGTCGATGGTTTCCTACTCTTTTAGGATTAAAATATAATAAAATTGTTATAAATGCTGCATTAGGATTTGATTCATATTTAGTTATGAGATATGGAATGAGAATGAAAACAGCAGAAGATCAACAACAACAACAACTTGGTTGTTACTTTTGTACAGATGTAGTTGCACCAGGAGATGTGAGTTTCTGTGATTGTAATTAAGTTACGTTTTGAGAGACTTAGATTTTTTTTCTTTTCTTAATTACAGTCTACAAAAGATAAAACTTTGGATCAACAGTGCACAGTGACAAGACCTGGAATTTCAATGATTGCTGGAGCTTTAGCAGTAGAAATGATGGCTTCAATTCTTCATCATCCATTAAAGTACATATATATGACTTTATGATAATTAATTTTTTTATGCTATGCTAATATGAATTTAATAAACCTTTTTTGTACAGGGGAAATGCTGATGCTAATACAACAAGTGGTAGTCCATTAGGATTAATTCCTCATAGTATTCGTGGCTTTTTAACTTCAGGTCAACTTATTATGCCTTCATTCCAAAATTTTGATAAATGTACTGCTTGTTCAACTAAAGTTTTAGAAGAATATGAATCTAGAGGATTTAATTTTGTTGTTAATGTACTAAATAATTCATCAGAATATTTAGAACATTTGACAGGACTTGATAAATTAAAAGATGAGTCTACACTTGATGATGCTATTATTGAGCTCTCTGATGAAGATTCTGCATAAAATTCTAATGTATATAATTTTATTTTGCGTAATCTCGTAAATAAAAATATGTAAGTACATATAAACATTACTTAGTGGTGTTTGATATCCGTTTATGATTATCACGACGATGTTCATGTAGACTTTTTTGTATACTAAAAACTTCTTCACACTGATCACATTTGTATGGTTTATCCTCAAAGTGACTTTTACAATGTGTCAATGCATTCTGTTGAGATGTAAAGAGATACTTAATTTCACATTTTGTACATTGCCATCCACGCCCAACTTTGCCTAAGAAAAGTTCAAGATTCATCCAGCTTTACGCTATAGCTTGTCAAAAACGTAAATAATTAATGCCAACAACTTACGAATAGCTTCTTTAGCTTTCACCATTACATAAATATCTGCCTTTTCCCTTAGAGTCAAACCAAGTTGCTGTAAATTTCGTTTTGTAGTAAATGTTGCTAGTGGATCAGAAGCAGTACTTGATTTCTCACTTGACTCAGTTTCTGATTTTCTTTTCTTTGCTCGTTTACTAGTAGTACTTCCTGCTGAAAAAGTCGACTGTGATATGATCTTTTTTGGTAAAGTATTTGAAGAGGTTGTACTTTCTGTATCTGTAAATTGATTTAGTATTATTTGAAATCTAAAAATATTTTAATCTAAAATGAGAGATTTTACGTGTTGATTTAGTTGAAGTTGAAAAGCTTCGTGGAGTAGTTGTAGCCGAAAGGTCTTCATTATTATCTGTAGCAGAATTGACAATATAGCAAGGCTGAGAAAAATATTCTTCATCACCATTAAAATTTCCCTGTATATAAACAATTTCTTGTTGATTAGTCATTGTGTCATTCTCTCGTCCCTGTCTATTTTCAATTTCCTCTGGCAATTCTCCTTCAATTTTAAGCTCCATATATATAACTTTGACTTCATTGTCATCAACAGCCTCATTTATTAAATTTGAGTTATTAGGAGCTAGGCAAGCAGTAACCATTGCAGTCTTGTTCTCAATAGCATGGATTTGAGCTACTCGATTTAGAGTTCCATCAGGATTTTTGTCTTTGTTCACAATTGTCACTTGAACATCATAGCCTGTTAACATTAGACGAGTGATTAGCACGGGAGAAAGGGAATTGAGGCCATATAACAAATCTTAAAGGTTACTTTACAATTTTTCCTTTTCAGAAGCTATTTTACATTTTACATGAAAAATGAAAAACACATTACCAAATGTTTGTAAAATCCATTCCTCTAGTATTTTTCGATGCCTGTGCTCACTACAAAATTTTGTTTTCAGTTGACCGTTTTCATTTTCTAATGATTTCATTTTATGTGTACAATTTTCACAAGGAACCATTGCCATTTTAAAAATGTAATTTCTAATGTCAAATTTTAGAAATTTTAACAAGACCTTGCTTCTATTTTTTGAAGCCTATTTATTCAGGTAAAGTTCAAGTCGAAATTTTAATAAAATTTTATATAAAACAACAAAGAAATTCAGGATTTTTGTCATTCCCTCTGATATTTTTCTTTGAAATAGTAAAAGCGTTGTTCAACATGCCCCAAATATGATTTAGTAATTAACTATGTTTTCAAATAGTTAGCTTGATTTTATGAGTGTATACCAATTTGAAAATTTAATTTCTTCTCAACTCTTTATTTATTTCATGCATTTTTTCTTTTATGTTGAATCATTATGACTTCACCTTTTGTGTGATTGTGTAACAAAAAATGTAATTAATATAGTATATATTGAGATAATAATGAAATGACTCACATTTTATACAAATCTAAATTTTTGTGAGATCTCCTTTTT
Source organism: Oncopodura yosiiana (assembly GCA_009869805.1). NCBI lineage: Eukaryota > Metazoa > Arthropoda > Collembola > Entomobryomorpha > Oncopoduridae > Oncopodura > Oncopodura yosiiana. The sequence goes on from VCNE01005079.1 coordinate 4,913, forward strand.
TAGATAATAACAAATATAAAATGCATCTGCTTCTAAATATAAATATATATAATTATTACCCCTGTTGTAGTATAATATATTAACCAAAAAATTAACCCAATCCATAATAATAATATTGATCCCAAAACCAAAACCCTCTTACAACAAGTAGACTTAAATTACATTTTTATAGATGCACTAGAGAGAACACTTGTAAATATATATGGACAAAGTATCATCAGCACCACTAAAATTACAACAAAATTTTAAAACAAAACAACAAAACTTTTTCATTATTTTCAGGCTATATTATAAAGCTACCTTATAATAATTAAGGTTTACATATTTTATGAGAATTGTTTTTATGTAAATGCCTTCAGCTAGGAAAACAATATATAAGATTCTTTATTATTCTACTACTACTACAACTGATTTAGAACAGCATGGCAGTTCTTCTTGATGAGGCTCTTGTTTGATTTCTTGGAATTGTGGCAAAAGTTCAAGTGTCAAGTTCTCTTCTTCTTCAATTTTTGGTGCTGGTGTTAGTAAACATGATGCTTCTTCTTGTTTTTCATCTAATAACGAGACATTTTCTTGACGTATTGGTTGTGGTGGTGGTTCAAGTTTATTTAATATCACAGAAACATTTCCATATCTTCGGAAAAAATTTGGAAGCTCACTTTGTCTTAATGGTCCATTATATTGATTCAAGCTAACATGTTTATCTTTGAGATGCTCACGAACAATTTGAGTTGCCTTTAATGAAAGTTGATAACAATGATCGGTCCGTAATGAATTTAAATGTCGTAACTCTGATGCAATGGCATATAAAGAATCATCAGTGATCTTAAAGAAAAGGAAAAAAGAAAATATAAACTTGTAAAACATTGAAAACAAAAATATATTTTTTGCTATTGACTCACCCCATTACATAACAAATGCAATTTCTCTAAATTCTTGCAATGAATGACTCCCTCAAGAATAGAAATATCACTCATAGTTGGTGATGACAATGCCAAGCTTTTCAGTTTAGTTAGGTCTCCAATATAAGGTGCAATTTTATCCACTTGACACCAGTCAACAGAATCTATATCTAAACTACAAATCTCTGGTGAAATTCCTGTAAGACCAGAGTCAGTGTAGAGACCATTGAAAGCATCCAGCACTTGAATATTTGGCATTTGTGAAAATAACACTTCAAGTCCATTATCCATTAAATTCTCAAGTCTTAAATTTGATAAATTTGGAAAATACATAGCAATTTGTTGGACAGATGTTGCAGTACACACTCGAGAAAACTCCTCATAAATTTGAAGCGTTGTTAATGGGCAAGGTTTATCTTGTGGAAAATGTAATTGCTCAAGTGAAATTGCTTTTGGGAAATCAATCCGGTGCAATAATAATGTTTTAAGTGATGGTAGATTCTCAAGAAATTTTAAAGAGCCTTTATATCCATTTAAGGTTAATGTTTCTAATTTTTTTAGCTGAGAGGGAATAGCTGATGAGTCTGTTGAAGCTGGACAACGTGGATGAAATTTTAATTTGAGATTAACCAATGTTTTACTAAGTGAATTAAGTAAATCGTTTATGTCACAAGTAGAAATATCTGCCATAACAGTAATGTCTATAGATGATAGTGGAAATGATTTTTTCTTGAGTTGTTCCAAGGTTGTTTTACGAAGTCTCATATTAAAATCTAATTCTTCCAACTTTGATAATTTTTCAACACAGAGATCATTAGTTTCAATAATTGTTTCAGTAATGGCAATATCTGAAGCATAAGGCATATTCACTACATCATCAGCAGTATCAAAATTCATTTCATTACAAACATATTGAATAAATCTCATTGGTAAAGGATTTCTTCTGATAGATTTGAGACTTGAAATAGATTTGACATTAGGACAAGCACGAAAAATATCACGAAGAAACGGAGTTGTCAACTCTGTAATAAAACTGAAAACATTAAGTTTTAAAACTTGGATTTTTGGTAAAAGCTTCACTGGTTCACCATCACAGAATAAACGTCTATCACTGTAGGCACATGCACGAGCTTCTAACCATAACTCTTCTAAATTTGGTAATTGCTCAAATAAAACTTTACGTAAAAGACTCTCTGCCCATTTGACACGATTAAAATAAACACATTTCACTCGACCTCCAAAACGATCAAAAAATAATTGTGCTGTAGATGATGACAAGTCAATATCTCCACGAAACTCAAAATTTTCAGTTATCCATAATCCTGAAGCATCAGAGTCCAACATTAAAGGAATTACAGATTGAAGATGAGCTTGATCTTGAAAGACAATTTTGGAATATTTCTTAAGTCTAGAGTGACGTGACTCACATTCAGAATTCCATGATTTACACACTTGACGAAATGACATTAAGTCTTGTAATGTAAGATATTGAGCTACTTCACGAACAACCTTTATTAATAATAATAAGTATACATTATTAAAAATGTCTTTTAGTATTATATTAATTTATTTTAAGATATTACCGATGGAATGTGCAAAGGATGTGGCTGCCCTTCAAGTAAAAATCTGAAATCTCTTCTAGTACTCCTTCGTAATTTAATCATTTTTCTTGTCACTGGTATTGATGAAGATGGCTCAAGTTTCTGCATGGTCACAAGAAAAAAATTTAGTTCAAATTAACTGAAGAGCTCCACTGCACCAAGAAACATGTTGATGTTGTGATGATGTACTCACTCCTATCACTAAACTAACCACAATTAACAATAAACAGTTAAAGGTGACATGAATAAAGTCCCAGACCTTTCATCCTTTCTAAATAAATCTATATATCTCTACTTTGTAAATGTTATATAAAACAACACACAACGTTTAACAAAGCCTACTTGAAAAAGCTCTCAAGAGCAATCCACTCACTTAAATGTTGTGAGTACACAAGAATTGACGTCAACCAAACTAATAATGTGTAATCATGTTAATATACAAATGTATTTAGTTGTACTAAGCTTATTATATGTAGATATGATACTTTTACTTAGTTGAGTGAAGTGCAATGCAAGAAATTCAATGTTAGGTAAAAAAATGTGTTGGAATCAAATGTGTGACATCACTTCAACTCAACTCAAAACTCACAACAATATAAGTATCTAAAACATTAAAAATATGTGTATAGTAGTATACCCTCCCATTAAACAAAACACAACGGACACACAATGTAATAGTGCCAAAGTAATACAAAAATAAATTGTGTAATTGAATATATTTTACCTGCTGTAGAAAGAATATAGAAAAGTTTACACAGTCAACAACAGCAGTCTAACTTCTCTTCTCAAAGGCATACTTGCTTATACTATTTGAATGTAAATGTTGTATTACACCAATTCTCTCACAGAAAAGTTATTGCCATATATATATATATATACTCTTTTAGTCTTTCTCATATAATATCATATACTAACTAAGGTTGTAGACTCGTATTATAGAGTACATTACACTTGTAGTAGTGGTGGCAATGGTCTCTCTCTTTCTCTCTGTTCTGTTTGTTGGCTTCAGAAGAGTATTATACTATAAGTTGATATAGAATGAGCTATAATAAAGCTTGAAAGGCCAAGGTAATCTCTTGTGACTGACTATATACATATACTGTATTCTATGTATACGTGTACCATACGATGTTGAATAAGCTTGTTGTTGTGAATGTTACGAAGATAGTTAGCACTAATGATGATGCAACTGTGCGTGAATTGAATTGCACATTGCAACGCAACGCAGAGATGTTTTGCAATGCACTTTTTTTATGAGGGGAGAATAAGCTTGTTGTTGTGAATGTTACAAAGATAGTTAGCACTAATGATGATGCAACTGTGCGTGAATTGAATTGCACATTGCAACGCAACGCAGAGATGTTTTGCAATGCACTTTTTTTATGAGGGGCAAAAGCCAAGTATAGCAAAACGTGTGTAATACACTTAAATACACATGTGTACAATAAAAATGAGGCGACACATTGAAATATGAAATATAATATATCTCATCATCACAGAAAAGCTAGACAGTACAAATAATGTCATCATCATCATCAGTATCAAGTTGATGTCATGATATACATTTATTTTATTACAGAGCTTTGAAATCTTCTCTGAATCCTCAAGCTTATTTACATTTCGTTGAGTTACATATATGTAATAATCAATTACGACAAACATTTTGGTCAGCATTATTTTGACGAGTTTACAACGACAATTTATATATTAGGCAATATGTAAACTGTTATTGGCTTAAACCTTAAATTTAATAAAGTCATAAAAGTGTATATCGTTACATATTAATTATATATATCATTTTATAACAATCTAATATTTATAATATATTTTACCCACCACACAATTTAATTTAAATAATAATAATAACTACTGTAATTTTATTTATATAATGAGTTGCATTTCACACGTCGTTTGCATAAGTAGACAGTTAATATAAGATGTGCACAACAACAATGTGTAGAAACTGTGCCATTACTATTGTGAATGTCAAAATCAAAATTCTCGTTTGTGTACATTGTGTGTATTATATATATTTGCATATTATTACATTAGTTTTTTTATTAGTGTTACGCATTCTATATCATTCTCTGTATATTTGTATCATAAGTATGAATCATGAGAATATATTATATGGGAGCAATGAATGGCATGAGAATTATATAGGAATGTGTCATAATCACTCAAAGTGTGGCAGACAAAAGTCTAGTAAGTATACAGAGGTTGACTGCATAAGCATTGATTGCCAACTTATTTTTCATTTACTAAATAAGTTTAGTAAGAAAGAGAGAGAGACAGGAGAGAGACGTATAACAAGACATATTAATGGAGAGAGAGGGAGAAAAAGAGTTTCACATTAGGCGTCGTCAACAAAGTTAAGTCAATGTTAAAATACTAAAATGAATCATGAGAATATATTATATGGGAGCAATGAATGGCATGAGAATTATATAGGAATGTGTCATAATCACTCAAAGTGTGGCAGACAAAAGTCTAGTAAGTATACAGAGGTTGACTGTATAAGCATTGATTGCCACCAACTTATTTTTCATTTACTAAATAAGTTTAGTAAGAGAGAGAGAGACAGGAGAGAGACGTATAACAAGACATATTAATGGAGAGAGAGGGAGAAAAAGAGTTTCACATTAGGCGTCGTCAACAAAGTTAAGTCAATGTTAAAATACTAAATTGGTCGACTATATCTATGAGACTACTATAGCTATACTCGTTGTCGTCGTCATTGCCTTTTACAATTTGATTCTGCAATCACTTTATATTCTCTGTTCTAACTGCTTCTGCTGCTATACTGCTGCACTCATTCGCATCTGATGAAATTTGCTATTTCACAACTCTCATTTTTCACGCAATAAAAAGATCTGCTGCTCTTGAGAGTTGCTGTACATTCTCCTCTGTGGTAAATAAATGTATACAGATTATTATATAAACTTGTTTGATGATCTTCTTATGTACACGAAAAAGCTAGGCCAGTGTCAGTGTTACAAGATGTAACTCCTCTCAACAGCATGCAACAAAATTCTTTTGGCTTTGATTTTTTTCTTCTCTTANTGGTAAATAAATGTATACAGATTATTATATAAACTTGTTTGATGATCTTCTTATGTACACGAAAAAGCTAGGCCAGTGTCAGTGTTACAAGATGTAACTCCTCTCAACAGCATGCAACAAAATTCTTTTGGCTTTGATTTTTTTCTTCTCTTATGTGACATATATACTGAAAGCTGACCTATGATGTCAAGATCACTAGTAACTTGCAACTATTTAGTTGAATGAGCACACCATAATATTGTACAAACTATTTAGCAATATAGTATTCATTAGTAGAAAGAGTGATCTACTAAAATCTTCAACAAATATGTAAGAAGATCTGACCAATAGGAATCGTTTTATTTGTCACATTATGTATGTATATTGGTGATATAATGCAACACGTAACCTAAATAAATAAAGTGTAAATTTGCAATTGCATAGATAGAGACCCAATTATATATACAGATTGACTTGAGATATATATGAAATATCTCTGCATTCCAAAATATACATAATACGTCTAACCTTCATGTTGACACTACAGAGTTATAGCATTATTTGGAAATATAAAAGTACTAATACTTACTACTGCAATGTGTAGTGTATACAAGTAGTATAAATTGCCACCACGTGCCACATAAAAAACCTACCTGTGTGGTATTAATATATTTGACAATGGACTATATTTGACAATGGACTAATTCTCAAGTAGAAGCTTTCGTAATTATAATTTACAGATCTCTGTGAGAGATTTGTGGTTCTTTACGCTTACGCATGATGATTTTGTCTCAAGGTTGAGGAATATGATTCACAATAACCAGATAAGTCTGTGTGTGGTATTAATCATTATTGAGTAGTTAATTAATAAGTTGGTTTGTTTAAAATTATATAAGAATATGATAAAAATGCAATCCTGAATGAATGTAGCATGTGCCACCGCACTCTATATCTTGACTTGTTTTCTGCTTCAGATATAACAGCAATATGCTTGGCTAACTGCAATTAGTTGTATATACTTTCATTATTTTTATAGATGTTGGGCAGTTACAAGAAGTAGTTGTTATTCCATCAACCTATATACCTACATAGAGAATATATTTGTGCAATCAACAAAATGTGTGCAAGTTCAAGAGTGGTGTTGATTTTGACATTGGCTTTGGCTTCTCATTCAACCATAAATGACTTTTTTTACGGCGTAGTATAATTAAACTTCATCATCTCGTCTATAAGAAAGATATGTAATTAAATAACAAAAAGAGTAGATTCAATATAAGTAATAGAAGATAGTATGAATAATATTTTAGTATTGCCGAAGCGAATTTGCCAGACGAGCCAATATATAGTCATATGCTATCTTGGGTTCAAAGTTGTCATACATAATAGGACGATGAGACTCATTAGGATATCTGTCAATTTTCAAAGGTGAGATTTCAACCGTGGCTTCTGGTCCCAAGAAATATGCAATGGAATAACGATCACAACGTTGTTTAATTTCAGTTTCTGGAATCAAGACACGATGATGCTGCAACAAACAAATTTATGATAAGTAGATACAAGTGAAGTATCATGTTATATAACACTTACTGTTGCTGGAAATAAACCACTACTCCAAAATTCTAACAAGTCACCAGTATTGACAATAATTGAATTAGGAATTGGCGTTGCTTGTATCCATTTTCCTTCAGCATTTCGTACTTCTAATCCTCCAACCATATCTTGAAAGAGTAATGTAATTAGCCCATAGTCTGAATGATCAGCACATCTTACACTTCCAAAAGGAATTTGAATATCTTCAGAAATTGCTGGATAATGTAATGCTCTCATGTTTCCCACT
>VCNE01005082.1:0-10597 GCA_009869805.1 Oncopodura yosiiana
TGTCGCAGACACGAACAGGTTTGGCTGATGATGGAAGTGGCATCACATTGTCAGAGCATGCATTACAAAAGATTTCTCCACAATTTCGACAGTGGTGCTGTAAATAAATAATAAAAAAATATTAACTTAGTAATTTAAAATATTTTAATTAACTCTCTTACCTTCCTCCTTGTCAAACTAAATTCCTTGACACATTGCTTACAATTACTAACTTCCTTATCACGAGCCCAATGAGCAAAAGCTTTACTAGCTTCTCTCATATCTTCCATTTTTAATTTAGATTCAGATAAAACAATTCCCATATCAGCCAGAGTTTCTTCATGCTCTTTACATGTTTTAAGCAATGACAAATTTTCTTTTTGTGTAGATTCCAACTCTTCACTAAGTAAATGAAGTCTTTGTAAATCCATATTGAGCTCAGAGATTTTTTCTTTATCTTTGACAAGTGTGTCTTGTAAACTTTGTCTCCATTCTCTCTCAATTCTTAAATCTCCTTCAAGTGTCGAGACTTTGAGTTCCTTCTCAGCAATTTGTAATCCTAAATTCCTCATTGTCTCTTGGGCAGATTTTAATTCTGTATCTCTTGAGGTGGCTCTGTTAATTGACAAGGTTTTTTTAAAAAAAAAAACAACAAAATAATAAATAAAACACAAAATATAAATATGAATTGATGACTTGAAAATTAGAGTTAAAAAGCTACTGGCAATAAAATCTCTAAATGTATAAACAAACTTAAGAATAATAATAATAAAGCAGAGCAAAATATATTTAGTAGAAAAATTGCATTCAATTAAAAGACTCACAACAAATTGAATGTTTATTGATATTTTCATTTTTTATTAATTTTTTTCTGGAGAATAATAATGTTGTCGAAATTTTCACAACCAATTTAAGGGTAATTATAATACATATAGCAATTTGACACTCACATATTTCTTACAAAAAACAATTAGCACTCATTTGGCAACATTATTTTTTTCTAGTGATTGTTGTAACAATATATGAATGAATTAATTTATAGTCCATTATCATCGTCGGTCAAAGGTTCTCTATTTTTTTGCCAGTAACTTTTTAACTCATCATCATCAACAGCAATAGCTATATATAATTAAATTTAACATACTTTTCATCAAGCTTATTAATGGTTTCTCCTTGCATTTCAGCTTTAGCTTCTAACTTTGTAATCAGCTCTGATTTGTATTTCAATGTTTTCTCACATTCCTTTTAATTTAAAAAGAAACAGACATAATGTAATAATTACTCTTTATCATCTTTTTTCTCAGAAGAAGCAGAACTAGCAGAAGAAGAAGCAATATTATTTTCTCTATTAGCAATGCTTGGTGTATTAGCAGCAGTTGGCCTAAATGGTGGAGGCTGCCATGAAGGAAGCAAAGGTCTCATCATATGACGAGGAGGTCCTCCTTGTTGAGGTACAACTGGTGATGGTAGCTCAAAAGCTTTGGTAGCTTCCAGATTTTGAAGAAGACTCGCAATTTGTGTCGTCTTCAATTGAAGTCGATCTATTAAGCGACCTTTGTCATGTAACTCTTCTTCACATTCCTTTTTTGTCATTACATTAATTTTTTGAGCAATGTAAAGTTTTAGTGAAATTATTTACAAGAGAAAAGAAAAAGAGATTTTTTTAATTAAAAAAATTATTATTACCTGTAACTTGCGATACATTTCCAAATTGATTGATTTGATATCCTCCAATTGTCTTCGTAAAGAAATAATTGTATCTTGTTTCTCATGAACATCTTTCTCCATAGATTTCATAGCTTCACCCATTTCTCTCTTTTGACTTATTTTAATTTCCAAATCTTTTTCCAATTCCATTCGGAGACTCCGCTCATCATGAAGTTTCTTTGATAAATCATTTACAGAGAGATTTGTAGCAGTAGAGTCTGATGAGGATGTTGTTTCTTGCTCAATTAAAGCTGCTGTTGGAATTGTTGTTGAAAATAATTTAGCTGCAGCTTCTGCTTCAGTATCTGAGCTATTTGGTGAACATTGTAAATCTTTTTTATTTGTTATTGGTGATGTTGATGATGAAGTTGCTTTAGTAGTAGCTCCTCCTCCTCCAGAGTCTGTTGCTAGAAATTGTTCTAGTCGCAATTTCAAATAGCGATTGTCATCTTGAAGTGATAAAATTGTGTTTTTTGATATGGCCAAGTCTTCTTTCATTAGTGCATTGGTTGTTGTGAGTTGTTCCACTTGAGTTTGTAGATTAGTGACAGTGGCACTGTAAAGAGAGAAAATCACATATTAATTAATGGTTTATTATTTTTTAATTGTAGACGTACTTTAGATGCCTATTGAGTTCCTCAATGTAATTCTTCTGATCTAGCATTGTATCCATGTTACTTTGCTCTAAGCCAAGATCATCTTCTGCAGAATCTGAAGATCGAGATGAACGAAGGTACAATGAAAAGTCAATTACTCCTTGTTGGCTATCTAAATCTTCTTCTTTTAGACAAAAGTTGACAGTCAATGCTGGAAAAGAGGAATTTTTGATAAGAGTGTTAAAAAGTCAATATCTTTAAAGTATATATAAACTCACCAATTAAGACCAACAAGTAATCCAGAAAGAACAGGAGCTTCATCAGAAAACATGAGAGCAATTGGTTCATAAAATTGACTTAGCACTTCCTCTTTATTCTCAACCAAAATCTTAAAATAGTCTGCAAGTTTCTTTTGCATCAGTGCCATTCTAAGAAAAGCTCTAGCTCTTCCAATATGTGTTGACACAGTAGGTAAGTCTCTAATTGAACGCTGTAATATCAATTGCCTCGGATGTATATCTCTCCACCATTTGAAGAACATCCCATAATTCTTTTTTAGGTCCAAGAAGTCCTTTCTTAGGTTTAAGACCATGACGCATTGCATGCTCAAGAACGATAAAGAAATGTTGTAGTGGTGGATGATCCGCTTCCAATGAGCGTCCATGACGAATTGACCATTCTATTAATTCTTTGATAACCAATTTAGTAATGTTGAGTAGATTGCTTCGTTCTACTGATGTTGGATCTCGATCTGGAAAAAAATTAAGAGTAAGTTATTTTAATACAACATTCTATATTTTTTTAAAGCCACGTCTTATAATAGTCAACCATAAAAAGGAAGAAAATCTGGTGATGGCAAAGTATTTTCAAAATTTGCTCTTTGCAAAGGAACTTCAACATCATCCAATTGTCGAAGACAGAGCCAATCACCATCAACAGAGACTCGGAAATTACACAAGTAAATTGTATCCTGTGCACTATTACTATTATTTTTTGTGCCAGTTGTTGTAGTGTTATTAGACGTTTGAAGTAATTGATTATTAGTGCCAACTATTTGATTATTATCTGCAGAACTAATTGTTGTGGTTGGCACACTAATTTGAATATTAGTTAATGAACCTACTTCCTTCATTTTTAATTTCTATAGTCTATATATACAAATACAACTGACTACATAATTTGAAGATGAAGCGTATGCTACTAAAATAATAATATGAAGGTAGGGCTCTAGAAAAATAAATCGATCGATACGTTGACTTTCCATCAGCGTAGCGCAGGCCAAAAAAAACAAGTTTCCAGATTCTTGGAAAACTTCCACTAATAATAACCAGACCACATTTGTTGAATAGATATAAAAATATGTTGACGACTTACAAGTAGAAGAAGATGAATTATTAATGACATCAATTGAAGACTGAGTTGATGATTGAGAAGATGACTGATAAGCTAGTCTTGAGAGGAGCCATGAGGAAGACTCACTAAAAAACTTTTTCCCTGTTGTCGCTAAACTTGTTGGAGTACTTGAGTAGTACTCTTGATCTATTGTTGATGATGACATTGTTCTTGTTGATGAAAATGATGTTGAGGTGGGAGTGACAGGAAGTGAGGTTTGTCTACTGTCACTATTCTGTTGTTGGAAGAGTATTAAAATTGGTAACTGATGTTGATGATGATGATGATGTGTCTACAGTGAGATTAAGAGCTGGAGGAGAAGATGAAGAACCTTCGACCGACGATGATGATGGGACTGACATATTGTTTTAATTCATTTAGTTTATTTGTACTATGTTGATAATGTTGGTAATGATGACAGATGATTAAATGTTGTTGACCTTTTAACTATTATAAAAAACTACATACTTGTTTGTTGGAAGTGAGGAGATAGATAAAATTTAGTGTGTTAAGATGATGACAGAAGAGTAACTATTATTAATTAAGATTTATTATTAAGTGCTACATTTTAATTTGTTTACTAAGAGCAGAAATTCTGATGGAAAAATTCTAGAGATTTAAAATGTGGAGCGATGGTTATATTGTGATGGGTATTCTCTTCTTCAGCCACCACCACCACCAGAGAAGGCAAGGAAGAAGAAAAAAAGTAGAGTATAAAAAGTTTCATAACATTGTCTCAGTTTGCCTCATGAGTACATATAATAAAGTAGTGTGGTAGAATTTATTGATTTCCCTAAAAAAAGTTTTGTTTCCGCCTTGATGCCGGTGTATGTAATAACAGTAAAGAAAATGTTAATAAGATGATGACAACTGATTATTGTGACAACTCATGTCACACATTCACTTTGGCACTGGCACTTCATGGTACACGCATTTCTATCAATAAAAACTTACGCAAAAACTCTTTACACGGTTTGTTAGTATTTTGTAAACATCATCACTAAATATCATAAAACGCTTCATTTCACTTGCAAAATGGAAAGTATTAATTTAAAATTTTTTGCTTCTTCTTGAAGAAAATTCTAATTCATGAGTGAAATTCTCTCCCTTCTCTTATTGCATAAAAAAAGATTGGTGAACTGTAGCAGAATGTATATAAATGCTAGCTGCTCCTCTCATTTAAGAGTTCAAGTCAAAAAGTGTTTAGTGCGTCTCTCTCTCTCTAAAGGAAGTTTTTAGGAGAGATTATAAGAGAGAAATCATGTAATATATAGAAATACAATGTGGAAATCAACAATTTTAGTTGTGCATTGTGTCATCATCATTGTTGTCAATGGTGGACAACAAAATAGTGAGAAAGAAAAATGGTGATGACAATAGTTTAGCATTTCTGTTGTCACCATCTTCTTCGGAATTTAATCTAGTCAAAAATGGGACCATTAGTAGTAGTAGTACTGATTTAGTTGGAGCTGAGACTGGTTATGGGCATCATGGTCATAATCATTATGGGTAAGTTGTATCTTAGGAAGTTCTGTGGATGTTGTTGACGTGTTATTGTTTCAATTAGTGGATACGGTGGACATGGAAAACACCACCACCATGGACATAAAGGTATGAGATATTATACTCTTAAGTGGTTTCTGATACTGATGGCTAACTGTTTGTGTTTTATTTATTAGGACATAACGATCATCATGGTTCGTCACTTACAACTTAAGGCTTGTTGTTAGTTTCTTCATTTTACTAATTGTTTATTCTCTTAGGACATTATGGGAAATATGGACATCATCACGGTTTGATTTTTTTTCAAATAAAGTGGAATCTGTCTTAGCGGTTATAGAGAGAGTCAATTATCCTTTAAGTTGGAAATACACCGTTATAGACAGATTCCACTATACTCATATCATACCAAACCTCAATTTTATAATTGTTAATTAAACGAATTACAGGCAGTCACGGACACAATAATCATGGACATCACGGAGGACATTATGGTTCGACCATTTAGCTTTGAGTACTCAAGTTTTGGCGTCATTTTGGTGTCAAATTGAAAGAGAATGAAAAAAACAAAATGAAGCCAAAGCTCGAGAAGGGATTCTTTATAAGTACTCGTATGTTCTAAAAGTTGTTTCTCTAAATAGGAAATCATGCCAAGAAATATGGAGGACATCATAACGGAGGAAATCATCACGGTATAATTTATAATTACTAATATGTACAAACTGTTAATTTGACACTAATTAGTTTGCTCTTCTTTTAGGCCATCACCATCATGGAAAAAAAGGTTTAGAAATTGATTTTAGTCTATAATTGCTCTAGTGTTTAACTGATACCTGAGTGATATCTAAACGATACCGATACCTATAATTGCCCAATTAAATTGTAGGATACGGAGGCCATCACCACAATCATCATAATCATCACAAGAAAGGTCACCACACCACTGGCTATCACAACAAATATCATAAAGACGAATATGCGAAACATCACAAGGTAATTCTATAAGGGTGCAAGTCATAGAGATTTGTCCAGTAACCACTAAACATGAGTGATGGAAATTAATTTTATTCTATAGTTCTATGACTCTCATCATAATCAAGGCGGTCATGGAAAGCATGGAAAATATCATCATCATCACGACGACCACCATGGAAAGAAATATTATGGAGGGTAAGAGTTGTCAAAGAACTCTACTTAAATAAAACCAATAATTGTTGAATTTGTTAGGCATCACAACAATGCAAATCACGGCAATCATCACAATCATTATGGAAAATATCATAAAGTAAGTTTTAATAACAAGAGATTTACTCTCTCTCTCTCTTCAGCTTAGATACTAATTACTTTCTTGTTTTAGGGGCATCACAATAATCATCATAAAGGTAATGCACTACTAGAAGAAAAGAACTATTTTTTGTGATGATGATTAATACAATTCTTTCTTTTTCTTGTAAAGGCTACAAGGGACATCATGGTTTGATATAAAGCTTATCATTTATAAAAAATACGTTTAATATTGAATTGATTTTTAGGCCATCATGGATCACATGGACATAGAGATCACTACAACAAATATGGACATGGTGCGACAATCATCCTTTAATTTGCGACAACATTTAATTATATTGTTTCTAACTAAATGAATTTGTTATAGGGCATCACAACAACCATCACGGCCACGGAAATCAACATCACCACGGTTTGTAATCACATATATGAACCCACTACTAATTTGACACTAATTAATATACTCTTTCTTTTTTCTTACTTTTATAGGTCATCATCATCATGGGTATCACTAATCCAATAACTTATTGTAAATACTGTAAAACCTTCTTCTTCTATTACACTGTTGTAAATAAACACTCCAATGAGCAGAGCAAAAATACAATTGATTTATGCTAAATGACTTTATTACAACCTGTTACACCTTACTTCTAAAGTTGCATGACAAATCTCATCAATTGTTTGTATATAACAATTTGCTACCCATATTTAGCAATATCATCATCATTGTGGTGTAAATAAATACACACAAAAAAAGAAAACTCTTTTCTCTTACAAGTCCCATTTTTTATTCTCATTCACAGAGAGTAGAAAGGATTTTAGAAGATAAAGTCATTAATAATAATCTCTTTCATAGATATATCCTTGCGGCAATCTAATACTTGTTGCATTTGAAGAGAAATGTGTATCAACTATTATAAAATAGTTTTTCTCTACCAACAACTTTGTATGCAAAATGCACCCAAAAAAACAAGGATCACATACTACACGTAACACTATCTTTTGCTACGTCTATGAAAATGAAAGAAAAAAATTATGTAGGTTTCTAGTTTCTTCTCAATTCTCTCATTGCATTTTCTGTCTCTCTCCTATTGCTACTGCTTTTATAATACTATACAGAAAAAAAACTATATTACCTGTCTTTTTTTATTTAATCAAATTTTGTATAGGAGCCAGGTGGAATAGGATATTGAGAGAGACGACTAAAGTATATAGTATTTAAAAGACTCATCTTCTCTTCAACTAAATCTATGATTCTGGGTTAACCACATTACATAACAAGTTTTTTTGACCTTCAATTGAGAGAAGCTGTGCAAAAGATTTACATGAAATGAAAACAAGACTGTTTACGCTGCTCACAATTTGACAATCTCTCTCTCTCTGTGTAGCTAAATGCTAATACACGGATTCTCTTCATGAGGCAAACTGAGACTGAAGTAAAACTTGTTCTTTCATTTCTCTCTTCTTCTTCTTCTCAACACAAAACCACATAATAATAAAATTGAACACGGATTCTCATCTCGCTCTTTTCTTCTTCATCATCATCTTATTCTCTCTCATATATATGATGATGATAATACATTACGAGAAAGAGACACACTTTACTATATAATATTCAAGTTATTTAACCGGGTTAAAAAATCTCCTTCTTCTTCTTATGATGATGATGATGTCCAATACTTTTTGGCTTGTTGTTGTTGTTGATGAGATCACATATTATACTAAATACTATATACACACTATTCTATTGTGTAATGAGGACGACTTAGTAAGGAAAAGATGATGTTGATCAAAAAGTCAGGTTTCAATTCATAGAGACGAGAGCAACTTTTTATTTTCAGTTGTCATTCGTCGTTCCTCACTCACGTACACATTATATATTTTTCCAAAAAGTCCATCGACTCAAAAAGTTTTAAGTGTAAAAAAAATGACTTCTTAACCATTTTTATATAGTGAAGTTTTACGCTACTAAAAAATCATGTAGCGTAGTGTTTTGTAATTTTTCTCTATTTATAAAACTCTCCTTCTTTCACCTGTAAAGTTCTCCGAAAAAATATAGAAAAAAGACTCGTCATCAAAAATGGCAACGACAGAGAGACTGTTACTCTTGTTGTTGACAATTGCAATTTGTGTTCATGGAGTTGAGAGACGTCGTGAAGAGATTTATGACGCTCTAAGCTCAAGTGAAGAGAAAAAACTCATTTATGAAGGAGATGAAAGTGTGATTTCAAGAAAGATTCAACATTTACCTAATTTGTTATTGAGTCCACCAGAAAATGAGCAAAGTTCACCAGTGCTTCCAACATTAGATCCACCATTACCACTTGAAAGTGGAAATAATCGTCGCTCATCAATTAACTCATTTGGAACACCAACAGCCAATCGAAGAAGGATCAATTTAAAGGTATGTACATTATAATGATATCAAATGACCTACTTCTTCTTAAACTAGTTCTACTTTTTTTTAAGCTTTTGCATTTCATATATGCAACTGGTTTCTTCTTTCTGTCATTTAACTCATTATATTCACTTTACCCCTTTGACTTTTGCTTTAGGGCATCTCTTCATTACTAGCAAATGCCAATACAAATAGACTTCGTAGTTTGTTGTCATCATCTTCTTCTTCTTCCAATAATCAACAAAATCAACAACAAATTAATCCAGTACCACACTATAGATCTAAACCATCATCATTAGTACTCATCATCACCAGATGAGTTGGAAATTGCTTTAAAAAGAATTGAGATTATGGCATCAAAAGCTGGACTTAATATGTCATCAATGCCAAGAAGAACTCAACTTCAAGTCCTAAAACAATTGTCACATAAACTTCCACCAAGATTAGGTCAACTTGTTCAAAATGATTTGAAACGCTCTGATAAATCATTACAATTTCTACCATCACCAATTCAAGATCCATTAGAATCTTCAGGATCTAATAGTAGAGATGTTAAAGTGAAAACACCAATTCATGAATCAATTTCTCTTACTGATAACAACAACCATCAACATAATTCTTTTACTGTTTCATCTTCAAATGATGATGATCATAATTTAAATTTAGATTTGATGCCACCAATGCCCGGTGGTGGATCATTTACTGATGAACATGCACAAGAAGCTAAACAAATTCATATTCATCATCATAATATTCAACAAGAACCATCACCATCAGCTCTACCTTTGGTATCTAACTATCCAAATCACAATGATGAACCAAGTCATGAAGAATCTAGGACTATTCCTATGATTCTAACTCCTGGTGGCAACTCACAACCACACCGAACAAATAAAGCTATGAAAATGACACCAGCAAGAAATCATACTTATAATCATCATCAACAACCGAAATTACCATCAAAAGATAAATTTGTTCAACTTGGTAGTGGAAGTTCAACTGAGAAACCAATTCGTGTGTCTATTATTAGTAAAGATACAATTCATTTAATTAAAAATTCAGATAGTGAGAAAAATTCAGATCCAATTATTAAAGTTATTCATGTTGAGAAAATGACAGCTCCTCCACCAACTACTACAACAACAGAACCACCAACAACTCGCACTACTACTACAACAACTGAAACTCCTTCTTATGATGAAGATGCAGAGTATGCTGGAATTGTACAAGAAATTAAAAATAATATTCCATTGAAATTGGATACTTACAAAGATGAAATGGATGTAGCTGAGAGTGAAATGATTCCGGATCAAATTGCTTTAGAAGGTTCACAACCACCAGTTCAAATTTCTAATCCTTATGAATTGACTGATGAAGGTAAGCTTTTATAAAGTCTTAACAACTTTTAATTAATTTAATGGCTTTTCTATTATAGAAATTGCAGCCACTGTTGCAGAGCTTAAGAAATTTGAACAAATTCAACATTCTATGAAACAACAAGGCTCTCCTTCAGCTTATGCCAATTCTGTTGAAGAAATTGCTCCTACACCAACAGCAACAGTTTATACTCAACCACCACCAGCACAACAACAACCACAACATCCTCATCCATTAGAATATCCAGATCATCCAGATCATGGACAATTACATGAGCCAATGGATTCTTTGGAACAATTTTTCTCATCAACAGACTATGATGATTTATTTGATGACTTGAGTAGCTCTGAATTATTATCAA
>VCNE01005088.1:0-12615 GCA_009869805.1 Oncopodura yosiiana
CATATAAGTAATAGAGATATTCAAAACTCCGATATATTTATAATTTTTCTTGTAGTTTCTAAATCAGAAATGTGGTGATGTAGGCACAGTACTGAAATATGTATCTAAACTCTAAAGTAAAAAAATTATATTCAAGGAAAGAGGAACGAACTCTTTGACAACATTTGCAATTTCTCAGAGAGATTCTCACTCACAATATTTTCAAGCAACCGATATATCTGTGTCTTTTGATCTTTGTACGGAAGAAAAGCTGATGAACTCTGAGATGATGATGATTTCTTCAATGGAATCACTTTATGTCATCTTCCATGTTAAGAATTTTTCATTTTCAAGATGATTTGAAGCTTAAAATTCTTAACATATGAGATGAGTAACAAATATAAATGTGTGTTTCACTTTTTTGGCACATTCAAAACAAAAACGCAACAAAAGGAGCAGCCAACAGACGCCAAAGAGTCAAAAAAGAAAAGTGTACTAAATGCGTCTGTTTACATAAAAAAGATTACATTTACAAAACTAGTACTTGAGAATAAGATACATTTTGCTATTCTACGTCGTCTTGTTGTTGTCAAACCCGTAATTACATTAGGGGGCTTTAGCGTTTTCGGGCGCTCACAAAAATTATGAGAGAGTTTAGTAAATACTGCGATAAGTTAGTGGATTATAGCGGGATTTAGCAATATGTTTCATAATTTTTGTGAGCGCCCGAAAACGNAATGCAGAGCGATTTATAGTGTGCATTTCCCATTCTTTCTTATGTATTACAATAATGACAATTTGCTGAGTTCACTTTTCAACATTTCACTTCACACTTACAAAACATGTACATAGCATTTTTTTACTTATCAGTTTAGTACTTTGTTCCACTTTTTTCCATATACAAAATAACAGTTTTCTTTGTTCATTTTAACATTTTACAGTTTAGGTTGAGTTTTGCAGATGGCGCAATGCAGATTAAAACGAAGAGTGAACTAAAAGCGTTAAGCTGCCTTTCTCCTTTGCTTTCTCTGATGGGATCTCTTTTCCATGTCATTCGAGTCTTGATTTCTGTCACAAGTTGTGATTGTAAATGTCAGTTGAAGTAGTGTGATTTATCATCAAAATCATCATCATAATCTCATATCTTCTACCAGTCATAATTATTAAGTGAAATCTGGCAAAGTGAAAGTCAACAGTGGTTTCAATTTTTTGAATATTATTTTGTGTTAAATGAATATTTAAATTTTATTAGACATTTGGCTTTCTTAAGTGACTAATTGCTAATAGTATATTTTTATTGGATAGTTTCAACAATATCCAATGTTTTTATGAGGAGCAATGTAGTAAATTATAATTATAAAGGTTAGTCAAAGTTTTCTTATTACAGTACAGATTGAGTCATATAAGGTTATATATTCTTGTTTGTGTAATATTAGATTGTCAATGTCAGTTGGTGTAAAAGAAGATGATTCGTCATCATGTCATTTCCTGTAATCACTATGAGAAGTCATTGGATGATGATGAATTTAATATACAATTGATTTGAAATTAATATTCAAATTATGTTTTGTATTTAATTCATTTGCTTCGTTAGTTTTAAGTGTAGTATAGAAGGTAATAGTGATGTGTGTGTTAGTGTGTGTAAATACTAAATAATTTGTAATAGTATGATGACGAGTCACTCACAATCAGTAGTAAATGAAGAGAGAAGGGATTTCCCCTATATTTTGATTCTAATAACAAGTGGAGAAAAGTGCGTTTCATCATTTCATTTTGACTAAATTCACTCTGAGGCAAAATGAAGATCAATCATGAACCGACTCACTACTTGTAACTGTTCTATATACTAAAATATAGTGCACATATGTATATATAGAGAAGATATTATAAGAGGTTAAACATGACGAGCAAATGGGTGAGAGAGAGAAGAGAGGAAAAGTAATCACTTTCTACAGACACTATACTAGATTTTCTGTGTATATACAGAGTAGACAATATTATGAGTGTATGTGTAATACACATTGAAGATGACTAAAGTAGGAAAGATTAATCATGATTCATTCATGATGATAACAACACGGTCCACTGATTTCAGATTATGAATCCAGTATAGTGAAAATGCTTCAGATTACAGTTTCATCTCTAAAGACAATAAGAATATTATATGTTCCTGTCTACAAAATGAAGCAATCCTCTCAACTTGTTTTCTGTCCCTAAAACAAAAAAAATATTTTCATCTTTTGTCAACTCAATCTTATGCTGACGACTGCTCTTCTCTCATTTCTTGTCAATAATAAAAATGAATAAAATTCCTCTCTATAATATCTACTCTTGCTTTTGTGTAATAAAGCTATGTCATGCTACCAATTTCCTCGACAGCTACCATAAGAAAGCAATTGGCGAGACAAATAAGTAATCTTGTTTCGGTTTAGTGTGTGTTCCTTCACTGTTAGAGACAAGAACAACTTAGTTTCATATAAACGTTTTCGATTTCCTAATTTACTTACTTCAAATAGACAGCCGGCTGTAAGTGAGTTTCATTTCATCACTTGAGACAGAGCTTCTGCATTACTCTTTCAAAAGTAAGTCTTCTTTACAAGTTTGTGAGATTGACTTCACTTTAAATCCTAGACTGAAAGCTGTAAACCTCAGACTTGAGAGGCAACACTCACTCACATCTCTATGTTTTCATGAGAGAGAGATAGAAAATCAGTCGAGAGTGACTTTTACCATCGAAAATAAAACCATATAGGGTGATGTTCTCTTTTCTTGCTCTGAAACGAAATCTTCTTCTCCCTTTCGACTACAACTGTGTGTATATTTCGTCATCGTCATTGTAGTCTCATTCTCTCTAGAAAATCCATCTGTACATATGTATAATAGACAGAAATATAAGTAAGAGGAAGAAGATATATAGAGAAGTGAACCGAGAAGGAAAATGTATATAAACATTTTCTATTTTATAGGTAGGAGAAGAGAATGACTGTTGCTTATATTTGGTAGGTTGAATTAGATTCAGAAAATAGTTATCCTTGTGTATGTTATGTGTATATGATGTTGTGAAAGGGAAAGAAAGTGAGTGAGTAGTTTTTCGGTTTGACGTTCTTTGGCCACGTGGCAAGAGAGCAAAACTGTTCCTTTCTCCCTATTATGAACGTCACACAGTTACTCACTCACTTGCAATCAGTTTGCTCTTTCTCCCCTACTTATATTATATTCACTCTACTTATAACTTGAATGTTGTGTAGTTAGTACTTTGTTCATATAAAGTTTCGGTATAGAGAGAGAGAGAAAAAAAAGAAGTATAAAACTCTAAGAGTAAAAGCTCCCTTTCGCTTCTCACTTTCTAAAGTAAATCGGGTTGACAATAACGTTTGTTCTACCACATTAGCAAGAAGACTACTATACTATTACCCTTATATAAAACTTTTGTAATTCTGATCATTGTCAAGCTGATTTTGGATTTTTTATGTAAGCTCATGGTATACTATACTATTATAAATGATAGTGCATGAGATCAGTCCAATTTAGTTGAAGCTTTTTTCCTGTTTTGAGGGTTTAAGTTCCAAGGTTCGCTCTAATTTGATATATTGTATTTCTCATATTACCATTTGCATACGCTCTCTATCTCTCTCTTATGACGTAGTGTCGCATCTACAAATATAGAGCATTAAATCTCTTTTTACGAATTTACGTCAGTTCAAAGTTCCAATGAAATTCAGCTTTTTTTCTTCGGGTTACGTTTCATTTGATTTCTTCTACCACATGAGAATTGAATATAATGTAGAATGAGTGCGTGGACGGGTTGTGTTGAAGAGAAAATCTCAAATGGACTTTTTTATGACAAATCATTTCTCTCTTTTTTTCTATTTGTCCTATAAGAAGAGATGACGATGACGGTCATTTCTTTCCGTCCCTTAGTCATAGAAAAGAGATATAGTGTCATGAAAATAGAAATTTACTTTTTTAGTCCCACTCTCTCTTTTTCTGTGTGTACACTTTGCTTTCCCTCTTGATCTTTTCATTGTTGCTCTCCCTGTGTGTGCTTTGGTGTTCTTTACACCACAAATGACGGCTATATAGGAAATCAGAAAGTAGGGTTATATCACTTTTGTTTTCTCTCTCCTTTTCATATTTCCAATAATAACAAAAGTATAATCGACAAATGAAATAAGAAGCGAGTGAGTGGATGACTACTAATATAATAAAGCAACTCGGAAAAACGACAAACGACCAAAACAGTTTATCGACTAGTAATTGTAGACTATAGGCTTCTATGCACAAACCCATCTTATTATTATTCATCCACACAGAACCATTCATAATAATCAACTCAATTGAGTTTCCACTTTGAAGAATCGACCCTTCTGTATATATACTTTCCACAATGTGATAACTTTCGATTCATACGTTCTAACATTGTTTCCCTTCACACACACAAGTTCAACTCCTCGACAATTCTATAATGTGATGCTCGCGCTAACAAAAGTGCTCACAACATGCAACTTACTACTTACGAGGTTGCATTATTGGTTACTACTATTATATATATATTTTGTATTTCTGTTTTTCTGAAACTAATATGAAACTAAACTTGTTACAGAGAAAATCCTAAATAACAAGCCAAGCCACATCATGCAATATGGCTACATTCTTTCCATGCCTTTTGACATGGACTTTACTATATAGTATACACTTTTGTGACACGACACTTACTCACTACAGTCGTCCTCTCATAATATATATTGATCATCGAGTAACAAATGGTGGGAAATAGTTTTTTCCTTGTACTATGTAATATATGTAATTCAATTGGATTTTTCATATCGTCAACGACTCTGTATATCTTTGTCATTTTATATATATAGGGAGAACGACGAGAAAGAGAGAAGAGTAATGCTATCTATCTATTTTATCTGTGTGCCTAACTCTGTTGTGGTTCTCATGGATGATGATTCTCAACTCGACCCCACAACTCTACCAAATGTAACTACAATGCAAAAAAAGAATCCTCTTTCGATGGGGCATAATAAATGAACAGTAGGGTAAACTCTCAATAAGTTTGATATGAAGTTATATTCATAGTAGCACAACAACTATACAGATGGAAGGTTTTAGTCAAGGACTATACGTGCGTGTTGCATGTTATAGCTCCTACATGTGGAAAAAGCAATATATATAGAGACCGAGGGCAAAGTCATATAACATACAGTAATATAAGATAGATTGATCTATACTAATCAATGGAATGAATTTGTATATTTTACACATACTAAATAAAGAGAAATTGTATAAGTTATCCAACTATTTTGTGTACTATTGATAATGTTATGATGAAATCGTAATTATACATCAGAAAAGAAGAAGAATATACAAACAAAGTCAACCCTCACAAATTTACGGCAAAGCATTAATCAATAACTTTGAATAATATATCATGTCACATCAGCCAACAAAATACACACATAACAGAAGCATTATATAAGCCCATATACAATAATGCATAATAGCATTGGGTGGATTTATATAGGTGAGTAGTGAGTGAGTTGTGGTGTAATTTAAGCAAATATTTTCTAAATACAAATAAAGTGTTTAACTCTCTTTTCTCTTTTGAAGAGTGTAAACAGACTAAATGTTTTGGAATTTACTTTAATTTATAATGTTGATAGATTTTATAGTTTATTTCTCTTGCAACAAGTCTATAGTACTTTATAAAGCTCTTTCTATAATCTTATGGTTTTGAGAACTTTGCCCCTCGAAAATTACTGGCACGATATCTACATACATGTGCTACTTATTCATTGAGTTACTCACTTAGTCTCTTTTACCCCTTACGTATTTTCTCTTTGGTTTGATGCGTAAATCTACAAGAGAAAAACATGCTTGAGTTGCTCTTGGCCTAAGTAAGAAACTGACGACTACCCTAAAAAGTAATATAATGAAAGTTGATGCGGAGCCAAAGGAAAAAGAAATAAGGTTTCTCTCTTCTTCTTTTACTCTCTTTCGTTTTTGGATATATAGTGTAACAACTTCCCTTTCTCTAATGTAATGAAATCCCTAGCACTTGGATAAGGAAATATTTGTTTCCTGCTCCAAAACTTCTATTGATTTACTCTTCTCATGCTTCACAGTTATATGGCATAGCTATAGTGAGAGAAAAGAAGAAGAATGCTCTAACCGTATTTGTGTATAAATGTAGAAAATGTAGTTTGTACACGATAGAGAGAAAAGAACTCGTCAACAGCCCAAGTTGTTGCAAGTCAAGTGGCATGTCTCTCTCTCTATATATATAGTCATTTTATGCGTATAGTACAAAGTCTTGTATCAACAATGCATTTGTTCAAATATATATGTATGTGGTATATTTTCTAAAGGAGAAAGTTGTTCTCGCTTGTAGTCGAAACAAGACTATTTGTACTCACCAAGCTACGATTTCCTTGGCTTTTTTCCTTGCGTGTGTGTTGCTTTATTTGAGAATTGAATTGAATTGAGCTAACATGTGACTCTATTTATATTTATAGAGAAATACAGTTAGTTTGCCAAAACAATTTCCTAGTATCATGCACTTGAAAGAACCTTGACACGTGAAAGACTTGTGAAGGAGATAAGCCCAGGAGATTATTATTTGTATTGAAAACCCTTAATTAATTTCACTGATTGCTACTTTTTAAACAAAAAGGGAGAGCTGAAGAGGGATACCAAAAATAGCACCTAATTACTGATAGTCTTTCCTACCTTTTCTCTACTTTCACTTTCCATTTATTTTAAGCTTTAGTGTAGCCATTTAAAGTAGAAAATTGATATAAAAAGCTACGAGCTAACTACCTGTAATGATTACTGTGTCACATATATAAAAGAGATTGAATAACACTGTTGCATTCAATAACCTAAGCCTCACAAGCTTCTATTTTCAGCACCATTCAATAAGTAATAATATATCGTGTTATGTGTGGGTTGCTTTCAAAGAACATTTGCTTTCATTAGATGACACAGTGTAGTGTAAAGTAAGAAGGAAACACCCTTCTATATCTCTTTCTCTTCTAATAAATTTCAAGTTAAGAGAATCTTGTTGAGTAATAGATGAGTTAAAATCGGAACTAGTTAATGAGAGAATATTGGTCACAAGTACAATAGCTAATAAAATAATTTCCTTTCTCACAGGCGTAGGTGTGTTATGTAGTGTTTTCTTCTTATGATATATAATTTGTAAGAATTTCAAACTATACATTGTACTTTAGTCTAAGTATACATACTACTATAAATGTTATTATGTAGGTGGGTTGTTTTAACGTCTTTCTTCTAGTGCATATCCTGCCCTGCCTCTTTACAACATTACAAGAAGATCGAGCAAAACAACGGGAAATATATATATATATAGAAACGGAGGTGGGAAAGAAGAGAGCCCGCATATAATAATGTAGCACTTGATCTGAAAAGTGAGTAGGATAGAGAGAGAAAGTAAGTAAGGGGAAATGCCTGAGATAGGCAGGGGTTTAATCAAGTCAAGTAAAAGTGTAAAAGCAGCGTGGTTGGTTGTTGCATTATAACACGTACACATTACATACTCACACTTTGTACATATATAAGAGAAATATCTTAAGAGAGAGAGAGAGAGAAATGCATCGTCCATATGTTGGCGACTGAGAAAAGAAGAGAAAGTACCTTATAGTAACACTATCTTCTTGTGGCATCAGATTCTTCAACATGCGGGCAAGAAGAAAATCCTCCATAGGTATCAAATAGCTTGAGAAGTAAAGAGAGAGAGAAGAATCTCCTTATACTATATGTCGGTAAAGAAGAAGCTAAAAGGATCAGTTCATTTATCAATGGCATCTTACCACCAATGTATCTTTTCTCCCATCTCAATTTAGTTTAGAGAAAGCTATATAAGGAAGAAAAGCATTGCGAAAAGGTATCAAAATAATATGTATGAAGTCTCTAGTATAATATGTCCACTGTGAGATATTCTATAGCCTTAAGTAGTAATGGTGGTGGTAAGTAAAGAGATTCCCGTATCTTCTTATATAGACACTATTGCCCTGAAAAAAGAGTAGTTGATATGGCTCAACGCGTAACTTGGCTTTGTGACTTGTATATATATATATATATATCTTTCTAAGAAAAAGTCAGTAAAAGCACATTGCACTATTGTACATAAGACAGAGAAGAAGAGGGGAAAGCCAACAGAGGGAAATAGAGAGAAAGTCAAGTCAACTCAGTTCACTTTAGAAGTTATAACGTGTTATTCCTACATATATATATACTTTTGGTCTAGAGAGTAAAAAGAAGAAGAAGAAGTAAACTAGTAAAAACTACTATGTATTCTATTTTCTGTGTACAAAAGGATGTTATGCTTGTACTATTCTGCTTGTTGAAGCTTCACAAGAAAAGATCTTTTCTGTGTGTCGATTTCCTTCCGTAGATTGCGACATGCGCAAAATTTCTTTTTCCTTATAGCAAAACTCTAGACTGACTACTGAGAACTGACGATCTACTACTATTTTCTTTCTATCTACAATGTAGTCACACATACAACACATCAACCCATAACATTTCATGAAATATATACTTTTATCACGAAGACTTTTCGATCCGCCCGAGAAAACCAACCAAAGTTAAACCAAACCACCAGTAGAGAAAATGGTAGAGAGAGAAAGCTCTTTTTTTGCTGCATTCTCCAACCTTTCCCTTTTGGTCTCTGAATTATTGACACGGAAAGAATGCATGTGATCAAAAAGTACATAAGACTACTCTTCTTCGTCCTCTATTTACAACATACCTTCTATTCTTATTATATGTAATGTTTTCCTCCTTGACTTTTTCCATTTCTTTCGACATTGCACATATTCATTCGCTTCACTTGCTATCTACAACTACAGAGACTCTCTCGCTCTATAGCTTTTCTATTCTAGTTTACATAATGCATTTGAGCAAAAGGCAACTCATCTTCTCATGAGCTGTGAATTGAAATTGAATCTGGGCTGACTGAGTTTTCTCTTAGAGTAGAGCATCATCTATGTATAATAATGTCTATGGAACTAACAACGTAACGGTACTTATATATATATATATATATCATCTCCTCTCTCAATAAAAGAGAAAGTGTATAACATGATATAAATGGGAGGAATACAAATACTGAATAGAGCATCATCTCATCACATCACTCTTCATAATAATCTTTTCTGTACAACACATCATCATGATGACTACAGAGAGAGAGAGCAAGCCAAGCCAACTAGTGAAGAGCAAGAGTCGTATAGTTGTCGAAAGCTTTGTGTGTACAAATGAATATTATTGTATTAAGTAGTGTAAGAGAGAAAGAGAGAGAGATATTATTATATGGTGTATATAGTTAAAAGTTGACACAATGGGAAAAGGGATATCATAGAGTTTTCAGCATTCTCTTATATACCATAGATAATGATGGCAGATGGATAGTTGAGTAGTCAGAGTCAGAAGAGTGGAGTGAATAAGTGAGTCAAGTCTTTCATGTTCTTTGCTCTTCTTCTCTCCTCGTCGGATTATAGGAAGTGGATATAAGAGAAATGATGATGCTTCCTTTTATAATACTCATCTGACATATAGGGAAAGGGAAAGTGGGAGAAAGAGCATGACGTATAATACTTTACTATATAGTATACTACTTGTTATATTATATAACTCTGTATTTTAGCTCAGGTTGAAGTTGAATCCTGAAATCCTACTTTGTAATAATATCATCCATCGTAGCTTTGCTTTTGCTGCTATATGTTATAAAGAGAGCCAGCGAGAGTGTGTATCTTTCTCTGTGGTAAAGACTAGTGGTGTTGGCTGTGTGGTTGGCTGCAAAAAGATGTTGTCTGTCTATCTATCTCTCTTACTCTGTTGGAATTGAGAGAATAACGTATAATACTTTACTATATAGTATACTACTTGTTATATTATATAACTCTGTATTTTAGCTCAGGTTGAAGTTGAATCCTGAAATCCTACTTTGTAATAATATCATCCATCCTAGCTTTGCTTTTGCTGCTATATGTTATAAAGATAGAGACAGAGAGTGTATATCTTTCTCTGTGGTAAAGACTAGTGGTGTTGGCTGTGTGGTTGGCTGCAAAAAGATGTTGTCTGTCTATCTATCTCTCTTACTCTGTTGGAATTGAGAGAATATGTAAGGCGAAAGTTGAAAAGGAAAGCAAAGTATGAAAACTCGAGTAGGGGGGCGGATAGTAGTAGAGAGAAACGGGAGCATATTTATAGTGTTAGAGTTTAGTCATGATGGCATTTTGGAGAAAGTTGTATATACAGTATATATAGTCTAGGCTTGAGTAGTAGGATATTGTTCACAAACCAAAAGGGAGAAAAAGTGAGTGAGTGAGTCAAGAAGAACAAGTAGAGGAAAAAGAAGTAAAGGAAAGATGATATAATAGTAGACTACTACTACAGTAGTGTTGTTCCGTCACCACCAAAAGGCGGCTAGTTGTTTTTACATATGTCAGTAATATCTTAATTTTCCTATATAATTTACCTAATATATAATCGTAATGAATTCCCATTAAGTTACATTTAAGCAGATCAAATACCAAATCTTTCAGATTGCTGTGCATTTTAGAAATAAATATATAGGACAAGAATAAATAAAGTGAGAAATAGCATAAAGGTATATATGTAAAATAAATTGAACCCTTCAGTATTCTTTTGGTTGCTTACAAAATATATTTTCTTGAGAGAAAGTTTGTAGTCTCAACAGTGTCTTTTGACTGTCTCAGTATTCCCAACATAACATGAGAGAGAGCAAAGTATACAACATGCGACTCTCGTTGGTAGGCATAGTACAATCTTTTCTTCTTCTCAGAATCACTTGCTCTATAGTAGTAGTAGTAGTTGCTGTTATGTTATGTAATGCAAGTGTTACATGGTATATATTTCCTAGGAAAGAGAGAGACAGAGGGAAAAGAGTACGACGGCTGACAGTTTCTTTATGCTTGTGTTGTATGTGTCTTCTTCTTCTTTACTGTGTTTGTATCTCTCTCTCTGTCTGTAATGCAACTAGAGAAATGTTCTTCTTCTTGCTCATTCGGAGAGAGAGAAAGAGTATGGAGAATCGATAAAACCTCGAAATTCCCTAAGGATCGAGGATGTTTTCTATCTTTGCGAGCATTGGTCAGGAACCGGGTGACGTTCATTGCCACCAACACTTTGGATTGGATACAAGACCCTCGCGCCAACAAACTCTCTTTTTTTACCTGCTGACTCTTACGACTGTCTCTCTTTTCATTTGACTCCAACAAACTCCTGCTTCCACTTTCCCGGTGGTGTACTTTGGTACTTGTTGTGTGTATATGTCAAAAGGAGAAAAGGGAAGAAAGCAGATTAGACACGGAATAAAAACAGAGTATGTAGTGTATAGAGTGACTACATATATATAGATAGCTCTTTGGTATAAAGATGCTTTCTTTCTCTCTCTCTATTCTCCATCAATAATGTGTTTTTCGTTATTTTCTTCGCTTGACTTGTTTTACCATTTTGTACATATTGTTACTACCCTACTCTTCAACTGTTGTGATAGTCCTACAAGAGAAAAAAATAGAGACAGAAATATATAAAGCTTCTTTTCTAGACTCCTCTCTCATCTTATGAGATACATAGTCGACTCGTCATATAATAGTTTCAGTTGCTTGTTTTCTCTCGTAGAATATTCTTAAGCCCACATACCAAAAAAAGTAATACTACTGAGTACTTTTTTCTCCTTTCATTATATTTGACTTTTACTTCACCGAACAAAAATATCACCTACTCGGAATGAACGTGACGCAAATATGGCACAACACAACCAACCGCAACACACAACGACAAAAGAAATGCTACATGACTTCTTTTTTTCTCTTGCTATATACTCTTTTATGTGAACATGATGTTATCGTAGAGAGACTTTCTTTTTCTTCTTCGTCTAGTGGAACTACATATATCAGTCACTCACTTGTATGTATAGAATAATGTAATGTAAGACGCTCTCTATATATTGTTACAAAAGCTAGTCTCAAGCAAATAAATGTGTATATACAAATATTTACTGTATGTCGTAGTCAAGTAAAGAAGGATTCTTTCTAAGTTAAATATACAAGTCTTTAACTCTTGATCTTGAGCAGAATACAATCTTTCAGAGTGACAGCGATGGTCTTTGCGTATGTAAAAGTATATGATATTGAGAGTAAAGGATAAATATGGATGCAAGAGAGGACAAGAACAACGGTGAAAGTAATAAATAAATAATATTAGTTCTAACGACACTCATAGTTAAAAGATAGATGCGTGTCAATAATTTGATTCTACTCAGTTATCTCACTGTCACAAGACGAATAAAATAATAATAAATCGAATGCCAAACTATATTGAGATTTATTTTTAAAAATTACGTCTGAGTAAATCATTTAACATTTGAAACTACTGTTCCATCAACGAAACGGTAAATGTTAAACTGCAGCGACATGCATAAAAAACTTGATCATACACTGATTTTTAGTACACTGTAGATGAGTAACAATTTGATGAGAAATAAATTCTACGACATAAGCATCTAAATAAAACTGTAGACACACGTGTATAAGTAAAAGGGGAAAGAAAATGAAATCTTATCTGTAGGCAAAAAAGAAA